>OMKZ01049450.1:0-11158 GCA_900302535.1 Neoniphon sammara | reverse complement strand
ATTGTTGTTGTTGTTATTATTATTATTATTATTATTATTATTATCATTGATTGACCTTTGTTTTAATCTGCTTTATAAAACAAATAATAAAAATCAAAAAATACAATCAAAGAGTAGGATTAAAACGATACAAAGGCAAATGAGAGACAAACTTAAAAGGAGCCATACAAAATTACAATGAGGATAAAACAGAAGAGAAAATTACTGTGGCTACCTCTCAGAGCCTATAGCCATTAGCTGGTCATTAAAGTGGAGAATTCTGGTAGATATGATTCTCCTAGTAATCTAAACACAGTCCTGTACTTTTTAAAAACTAAGAAACAATAGTCTGTAAATCAAACAAAATAGTAGGGGTTAGGGCTGCCGTGATTTCTGAGAATATGCTAAAGGATGCTCCGCCACTACAAACTGGGGATGAATGAGAAACAGATTTATCATGTTTTTTTGAGTCCACAGAGAGAAACCACTGCTTTGTAGGGTTGCTGTGTTTATCATGTTCCTACAGTAGAAATAGAACATAACTAAACAAAACTGTAACAACTCTTAGCTTTAAGCTGCAAGTATTTTATCAGTCTGTATTTATGTACAGTGTTGGTATCATTAATATAATTTTTATCTCAAGGAAAGAGATAATTACTAGTTTTATCAAGCAAAAGAAACTTTGCTCCTTAGACAAAATACTTGGTTCGTGCCTTGTAGGTCTTCCTTATCATTACAGAAGGCTTTGAAATTTCCAAATAGCATTGGGCATTTTTGAACCAACAATCTTTTGGTGTAGTCCTGTTATTCTTGTAAACAAAATACCACAGTGGTGTAAAGGAAAGCAAATTGTCTTTAGTTTTTGCTGTTCCGTATGGTCCAGTAAAGATACAGTTGTGTTGAATAAAGTTCATTTTATGACCTAGATTTGTTTTAATCAAACATTTTTGTTACTAGAATAAAGGCACAATCTTTGAAATTGAAGGTTCACAGTAGAAGACATATCTTCTGGATTTTACTATTGTAAAGAGCTTTCCTGAAATAATCTGTTGTAGTAAGATGAGGAAAACATAAATATACAAATAAACATTTCAGAGAATTTAAATTGAACACATTGTTGAACTTCTCCTGCTCAAAACTTCATGCTTCTTAAATATGTGCTTTCCAGTTTTTCATTTGTGATTGAGGCAAGAAATGCCGTGTCTTTACTGACCCAAATTCAGATTTACACGGGGTCATCCATTTTATTAAAATAATGTCATAATGTCAGGTAATATTCATATAGTGACGTTAATCAGGACAGTCATTCAACATGGGGCATGCTGTAATTTCAATAATACCTGGGGGAAAAATTATAAAAAAGTCAACTTGTAATAGAACTGGAAGTACCATAGAAATCTCCTATATTTAATGAATGGTATTTGATAGACACACTACAATGATGGACAAATGGAGAGGCATCATTTTTCATTAATTTACTTATTTGATTTATTCAACAAGGAACAATTCACGTGAATAAACATTACAGTAAATGAGGCAGATTTACCCACAAAGCTAAATGTCATCTGCAATCCCTCCAGATATTAATGGACTTTATGAAAACTTAAGATAAACGCCTAAATTCCATACAAACAACATTCCTAACAATGTGGAAAAAACCCAACAAAAGGCTATACTTATCATGCAGTAGATCTGTCAATACCAAGGAGATTGGACATTAGCCTGTGCCCCAGTGCATGCATCATGATGTGAGGTAGTATCGCCCAGTAACACATCTCATGCATTTGACATACAAAGGTAGATTGACATCACATACATCTTATGCATCACTGCATGCGTGCATGGATCCTACATACAAGCTGTAATAATATTAGCCTGTTATGGAAGCCATTGTGATTAAATGGTTAAGCGTTGTCTCTTAAATCTAGATAGATGTCTATATTTCTTTAAAAAAAAATCTGAAAATGAATATTTTCTTGGCATAAGTGACTATATTGACAATCTGGTGAACAAATTCCAAGCAAGTCATCAGTTTATAAACTTGAACTTACTGTTTTAAAAGCAGTTGGCTCTGTCAGCACAGTGATGTTTTGTTAACCAAACCACATAGGGTGAAGTGAAAATGGGCTGCTATTTAAATTGAATTGGTATGCAACTCACCCTTCAGGTACTTTGGAAATTGCAGGAATGATCATTAGAGTTATTTGATAATATCTGTGTGGTCACCCAGTTTAAAGATTGGTGTCCTTATTGCTGATTTCCATGTGCTTGGAAAGACGTTTTCACCCTCGCCTTGGAGCATTTAAGTAAGCTGATGATCTTATACACTTAAAAAATCACTATGTAATTTCTGGTGAAGTAGTGCCTCTTTTGCAAGGTTGTAATGATTGCAAGGAAAAGCGCATCCTAATTGGAACATTTGTCCCCTCCTTGACATCTTGCTCTCCATTGCCATGGACAGGAACAGTGGCCAGCGAGGTCACACAGGACAGGCAAGGACACATCTGCTCAGAAGCAATTGAGATAACATTCCTGAATGACCATTGCAATATTGCACATGAGAGTGTGGATGTTCTCAACCAAAACACAGACACCAAACCGGCTCAACTGTTTTTAAAGCTTGAAGTCTCAGCGGCCTTTGAACTTAGAGTCGGCCGACTGGCATTGATCAGCAACATTTGCATACCACCAATGATATATTATGCTCATTTTGTGCAAAGAGACTGTAAAAATATTGCAAATTGTACCTTTAAGGCTGAGACACTGCAAATTGATTAAAAAAACTTAAAGAGCATTTCTGAAAATAACTTGTCCTGGTAGGTTCTTGAATAAGGTGTGATATATCAAAGCTGCTTGTTATTAATTTCTACTTTTTCTTATGAGCTTTATTATTCCTATTCCAATTTATATAAAAATCTTATAAAATACAGCTTTATAATCATACTCTTTAAGAAGATTGTTTAACTTTTCTTTTGTAGGTGACACTTATCTGTACATTCCAATCATAGTAAACAATATTTATGGCGAAAAAGTTAATCCAGTAGAAAAACAATACAGGTCACTACAATATGACCATTATATTGTTTACATTTTATGTTGTCTCTGACAGAAAACAACCCACCCACCCCTTCTCAGTCTCTCTGTCTCTCCTGAAAACATCATATTCACAGATGTCCAAGATAGCTAAAGGAGTGTGTTCGGGTACCTTTCATTGTAGCTGTATAAGCAGAGGAAGACCAAAATTGGATCATTTAAGAAATGATGTCTTTCACATTTGGGCGCACATGACAGTTCAGATGACTGATTGCTGTCCTTTGATTGGTTGAGCCTTTGGATCCCACAATGCAAATGTTATTGTTTTAGAATTTAATTTTACACTGTTTAAACACTGCAGGATTCCACTTTTAAGATTCACAGAATCCAGTATTATCCATCCTGTTCCCATGCTTTTCTTATCTGAGGCAAACACAGACATTTAGTGCATATAAACAGAATACTCACAAATGTGGAGAAAACACACTTATCTCCTCATTCACATATACGCACATTTTGTTGGCAAATTAAAACCTAGCTTCGTTTTTGCTGCTTTGCCATGATGTCACAATGGGCTAATTATTGCAGAGAAAGTCACAGATCAGCATCTGTTTATCAAACAGTCAGTGTACTGACTCTCACCTCTTTATTGACTGCGGGTTGTTCTGATTATGAAACTGGATGGAAACTGTAATGTAACAATGGCAAAAGCCACTTTCCAGCCTTTGGTTTGAAATTTCAAATGTAGTTTCTTATATATGATTTTACATCATGTCATAGGAAACTGTGACAAGAAGAGAAAAATGTGTTATTCTTTCATTTGTTAAATCAAATATAATGTGTTTATATGAAGCATTTTTATATCACTGAATGGAAACAAAAACATAAAGTTGACTTCCTGTCCATAATTCAGGGTTAACCAAATCATCCACTGTTTCTAGGTGTAGCTCTGACCAAGATGGCCATATCACTGTGGTGCAGCAGGACAATCCTGTTGGCTGTGGCCTTCTGTTTCCTGCCTTGCATCACTTCCTCCCTCAACCTGGAGGATCCCAATGTCTGCAGCCACTGGGAAAGGTCAGTTACACTACACAGGGACAAGATGTTATAGCCATACACCTACCACTGGGCGGTAAGACCTAAGGTTCATAAGACAAATGAATTTGGGGGATTGATGGTTAACAGTACACATTTTTTATCCAGTTGAATAGAAGTGTGCTTTTAAATCTAGTACTATTAAGTATTTGTAGGAAATTTTACTCGATATTTTGCTGCAAATGAAAGAAATTATCAGATGTTTATTTAAAGGAATACTCTGTTTTGTGCAATTTAGCATTTCATGTTAGCTTAGCATAAAGACTTGAAATCTACAGGATTCATTAGCCTAGCTCTGTCAAAGTGAGAAAATAAATTTTATCGCTACTTGGAAGCTGTCTTATTTGCATAATGTATCTTGTATTTGAAATACATGTCTTGGAATTTTTTTTAAAACGAGAGTTGTTTTAGTAGATGGTAGTTAGATGGTAGGAACTGTAACGGTTATAGTTCCTACCATCTATAGTTCCTGCCATTTAACTTCTCCTAAAAGGACTGTCGTTTGTAGATGGTAGGAACTATAACCACTGAACACAGAAGGATACCGGTATCCTTCCGTCTCAGACATATATTTCAAATACACATGATACACTGTGTAAATAAGACAACTTCGGAGTTGCTGTAAGGTTTATTATTTCACTTCTACAGAGCTGGGCTAATGACTCCTGTAGACTTCAAGTCTTTATGCTAAGCTAACATGAAATGCTACCCATAGGAACATGATCTATGGATGTACAGAGGTGAGAATAGTATCGAACATCTTGTTTCAGTCTGGGCAAGTTTGAAAAAGGGTATTTTGCCCAAAATGTTGGAGTATTCCTTTAAGATGTAAGTGAGGCTTACATAATAGATTCATTAATAGATTCATTATTAAATATTTTATTTATCATACTGACTGGATTCCTATATTATAGTGTGATTAGAATACATTATCTAGCACCAAATCATTCAAAAAACTACAATGGTGTTATAGGTGTGAAATGAAACTGCTGGACACGAAAGTTTTAATGAGCTGACAATTTCCAAATTAAGAGGAAGCTTCAAAATCCATTAAGCCAGATTGAAAAGAACAAAAGTGGAGGTGGCTTTCCCAGCTATATTGACTTTCACTGACTAATCTGAGGAAACAGCTGCATACACACTCAAAGCCTTTCACTGTGTGTTGTTACTGTCTCCCAAAAACTGAGGGGAGACAAAGAGGGAGAATACACAGTGAAAAACAAGAGGGTTGGCATGGGATAGATGAGCCAGTTCTTTAGAAGTCATCTTTACATCGCCACACAGACAATTTGTACTTATTAATTAGTAATACACCAGCTCTCCAGCCTGTTTGAAACAAGTCCATATAAGGCGTTGACATTGGTAGCGTTACTTTCCGATAATACCACGAGAGTAAAATCCTTTATTCTAAGTGTCAGTGTTCAAAGAGGGTTTCACTGATACATTAATACTCTAGTCATTCGTATGCCTCCAAAAGAGCCTGTGGTAGCAACAGTTCACAACACATTCACAAGGGAGCTGTTGTCACAGACTCAAGTCATTTTGATTTTGCTGCTAGACGTAATCATTCAAGTATTTATAAAATGGTCACAACTTAGGGCCATGTAGGCTTACTCCCTCTGCAAAAATGCAAGGCCACACACAGCACACAGTGGTGAGTGCAACAGAAAGCCAACCAGGGAGGTCGAGGAAGCTGTTTGATACCTAATCCTGCTTTGATACACACAAGCAGCTTAATGATGGCCTTATTAAAGGGCTCAACGGTTAGTGTAGCTGTTGTGTAGGTGCTCCGTGACATACAAGACCACACGTGAATCATGCTGAATAAACACGAGTGGGGAGATGTCACGCATGAAACTCCCACACACATACACACACATTTACACACTCTTGTTCTGCTTCATGTCTGACAGTAGATCTCTCTTTCCTCTTTTTTTCCTCTCCTTTAGCTACTCTGTCACAGTTCAGGAGTCCTACGCGCATCCGTATGATCAGATTTATTACACTAGCTGCACAGACATCCTCAACTGGTTCAAGTGCACCAGACACAGGTGAGGAGAGGACTGCTGGGGGAGATTTTATGTGTATATATGTGTGTGTGTGTGAGTTTGTGTGTGTGCAGAGAGAGAGAGAAAGAGAGAGAGAGAGAGAGAGAGAGAGAGAGACAGTGAGAGAGAGGTGGGAGCGTTACATCATGCTTAGTAACATTGGTATAGCATGATAGATTTCAGCCAATCATAATGTCTTCTTAGAATATAACATGTAATAAATGTAATGCAATAAAGTGGTAAAAATGATAAAAAAATTTTGCAAGGGCTTAGAAGATGTTGATCTATGATGTTGGATATGATAGCCTGGATGCACAGTTACATAGACCTACTTGAGTCTGTACCGTATTTCCTTAAATAAAAGCTGGTACTCAGTTAAAAGCCGGGTGTCCAATAATGGCCGGGGGTGTGGTCGACACGAACAAATAAAGGCCGGCTCCAAATATAGGCTGGGGATAAAACAAGAAGAAAAGGGGAGGGGGGGCGTGCTGGTGGCTCACTCCGTAGAGCGCGTACCACATAATCGCGGCGGCGCAGGTTCGATTCCGGCCTGCGCCCTTTGCTGCATGTCACCCCCCCATTCTCTGCCACGGCTTTCCTGTCTGTCTCTACTGTCGCTGTCAATAAAAGCAGAAATGCCAAAAAAAAAAGAAAAAAAAAGAAAAGGGGAGGGGAATAAATGACCGGGAGAAGGGGAAAAATAAGTGCACTGAGTGCTAGCGCTCAAGCAGTCTCTGGAGACTGGGAGAGGGGAGAAGAAAAAAATGTGACTGAGAGAGGGGGAAAATAAGTGCACTACTCCTGGTCAAAAATTTTTGGGTCGGTCGGTCCAAAAAACAGAAGCAGATTAGAAAACAAGGAGGCTTTGTACTAAAAGATGAGCAAATATCCTTATCAAATAGAAGAAATTAGAAATTCAGACCCCTTTCAAATAAAAGCCTGTCTCAAATAAAGGCCTGGTACCCTTTGCAGTTGAGCTAAATAAAGGCCCAACCACCATTTGAGGAAACACGGTTTTTCTTTTTCTACTGAAAAATAAGCACCCTCTAGTACAGCAGTTCTCTGCTGTAATCAAAGTTAATTCAGACAGGACCTTTGATACATAGAATGCAGCTCAGTGTGGTCTACAAGCAGCACAAGGAATTTTTCCAGATAGGCATGTAGTGACTAGACAAAGTCTATGTTCACACTGCAGTCATTCATGCTCACTTCTGAATAGCAGCTCATATCAGATTTTTTTGGATGACTATTTATTCTAGGATGTAGCTTATATCCCACATCAAAGTGAACCGACGGCAGTACTGAAAAGACATTGGTGCAGAATAACTGTAGCAAAAGAAGTCATGTCTGCTTTTGTACTTGCACTTCTCTCAACACAGACTAGCTTTTTAGCTAACATGGAAGGGACTCCAATATTAGTCATCTCACTTGAACTTGTTTGTACCACACATCCATTGTCCAGAGCAAAATCAAAGTGTCTCTATCTGTTTTGCTGTTCACATTGATTGGAAAACATCAGATCCATTTCACATAGAAAGGAAAAGCACAAAAGCAACACTTTGAGTTGAGTGCAAACCGAGCCTCAGGAAACAGCAGAGAAACAGTATTAAGAGGCACATAGATATATCTGTGTGTGTGTGTGTGTGTGTGTGTATGTTTCTTGTCTTTGATGTGAATATTCTTCCTCCTGGTTTGAAGGGTGAGCTATCGGACAGCCTATCGTAGAGGAGAGAAGACCATGTATCGTCGAAAGTCCCAGTGTTGCCCAGGTTTTTATGAGAGTGGAGAGATGTGTGTTCGTAAGTATGTTTTGGCAGTGTTTTGAAAATGTAACAGCAAACTATATTATGTACACTTTTTAAAAATTTCCTCATTTTATTGGTGATTTTGATGTTGTGGATGGATAAAGGTACCTACTTTTGGTCCTAAATGATTCTAATCGGAATCAGATCGTTCATATGAATGACACTCATTTTCTTTATCTGTGTGCGCTACTTATTCACCGATTTTCTCACATCCAATAGCAAATATCACATAAAGTAGAACCTTGTTGATATTATCAGCTGTATTATATTACGCTATTTGGGCTTTGCTATAAGAAAGGCCTCTGTCAGTGAGTTTTCCAAACAGTTTACATAGGCAGATTCACTGTTAGAGTTGTTGAAAAGTTAAAGGAATACTCCAACGTTTTGGGCAAAATGCCCTTTTTCCAACGTACCCAGACTGAGACAAGATGTTCGATACCATTTTCACCTCTGTACATCCACTGGTTCAGTTTCTATGGGTAGCATTTTGTGTTAGCTTAGCATAAAGACTTGAAATCTACAGGAGTCATTAGCCTAGCTTCATCAAAGTGAATAAAATAAGCCTTACAGCAACTTCAAAGCTGCCTTATTTACAAACCAGAATCATTTTAGGAGGAGCTAGATGGTTGGAATTATAATGCCGTAAAGATACATGTGTTCAGCGATATAGTTCCAACCATCTAACTTCTCCTAAAATGACTCGTTTTTCAAAAATTGCTAAGACGTGTATTTCAAATACACATGATACATTGTGTTAGTAAGACAGCTTCGGAGTTGCTGTGAGGTTTATTTTTTCACGTCTTTATGCTAAGCTAACATGAAATGCTACTTACGGGAACCGAACCAGTGGACATACAGAGGTGAATAATGGTATCAAAAATCTTGTCTAAGTCTGAGTAAGTCGGAAAAAAGGCATTTTGCCCAAAATGTTGGAGCATTCCTTTAAAGAATTTGATTTGTGTCTTTGTGTGCACGATATTTGTAAAAATGTAGAATTTACTCACTTTGACATGCCTACCATGCAGCTATGCATGAAGAAGTGATTCCCTTTTACTAAGCATCTCACCAGTACTAACATGACTACAAGGACTTCTGTGATGAAGCGCTATTTTGCCCAAAATGTTGGAGTATTACTTTAAGGCATGGCAGATCAGACTGATACAAACAAGATTTCTGTAGTGGCAGGCTGTTGCATCAGCTCACAGTGGACACGTGTACATGACCAAATCTAAGTGCTGGTCGTGCCCTGCTGTGGAAAAGCAGGGCACTGAATGATTGTCACTAAAACATGTTGTGTTTACCAGTCAGTAACAACAACCACTGGAACTATAAGAGCCTAGCAGGAAAAACAAGACTATACATTTGTGCAGTGGCATGTTTTACACAATTATACTAAAAACCATTGACAGGATCTTATTTTCCCATGAAGATACTTTGGTTTAGTTTTTCTCCTTCTCTTTCTAGCCAACAAGCAGGAACAGGTGTTAAGCACAGAGGAAAACAGAGGACACAGTGGGCGGTGACAAAAGCAATAACTGATGTAGTCCCGCAGTAACGGCGGTCGTAAAAATAAATGTTAGCTTAACACTCATTCTATTGCTGTCATGGTGTAAGTTGCCGGTGAGCACCAAAAAACTCTACTGGATCTCTACTTTGATATTACAGATGGTAGAATCAAAAGTCCAAGTCAGTTAATCTAACAATCTAGCAGATCGATGGTGGTTGTATTCCTTCTTCGCAATTTTATTCAAATTAGGATTGTGATACTGTGACTGGGAAGCTGAAAAGAGACTTTCTTTTGGTCTGAAAAGGCACTGTTGTTGCAACCATCACATGCTGCCATTAACAACCTCACTTTACCCTCATCAATAAAGTACAAGTACTGAGTTTCCAAATACTTGAGGCCTTTCCTTTGACTACTTGGTTCCAAGATAAGACAACATGGCATGTCCAAATGGGAGGCAGACTGAAAGGAAATCTCTTTGTGTTGAGATTAAATTTAGTTTTTGTAAGGAGTTTGCCTTCTGCACATGAGTGTTTTAATAGAAAACAAAGCTAGATATATTTCTCACTATATGTTCAAAGTTGTACATATTCTAGGCAGATATGGTGGAATTTTGAACACCATTCAGTTATGACTCTCAGATGTTTAACTCATTAAAGTACTTTTGCATTACCTGTAGAGACAATATGGCAATATGGAATACGCCAACGTTTTGGCCAAAAATTCCCTTTTTCCAACTTACCTGGACTGAGACGAGATGGGACAGAAGAGTGAGAAAGCTCTTGAAAATACATGCCACCTCATATAGACAACACAGTCTCACTCTTCTTAACATAAATGAGATACGTTGTTCTAAAACAAAGCAGCAGTCTCTCATTGTATCTTAAAGGATGTCAGCACCTTAAAGGAACACTCCACTGTTTGGGCAAAATACCCTTTTACCAACTTACCCAGACTGAGAGAAGATGTTTGATACCATTTTCACCTCTGTATGTCCACTGATTCGGTTCCTATGTTTAGCATTTTGTGTTAGCTTAGCATAAAGACTTGAAGTCTACAGGAGTCATTAGCCTAGCTCCATCACAGTGAAAAAATGAACCTTACAGTAACTCCAAAGCTGTCTTATTTACACAGTGTATCATAAACCTCATGAAATATACGTCTTGGAATTTTTTGAAAAAAGGAGTCATTTTAGGAGAAGTTTGATGGTTCGAACTATAACTGCTCAACACAGACAGAAGGATACATGTGTTCAGCAGTTATAGTTCCATTCTTGTTTATCAAAAAATTTCCAAGACGTCTAAATCAAATACACATGATACATTGTGTAAATAAGACAGCTTCGGAGGTGCTGTAAAGTTTATTTTTTCACTTTGACAGGGCTAGGCTAATGGTTCCTGTAGACTTCAAATCTTTATGCTCAGCTAACACAAAATGCTAACCATAGGACCCAAACCAGTGGACATACAGAGGTGAAAATGGTATCAAACATCTTGTCACAGTCTGGGTAAGTCGGTAAAAGGGTATTTTGTCCAAAACAGTGGAGTATTCCTTTAAGATGCTGACATCCTTTAAGATACAATGAGAGACTGCTGCTTTGTTTTAGAACAACGTATCTCATTTATGTTAAGCAGAGTGAGACTGTGTTGTCTATATGAGGTGGCATGTATTTTCAAGAGCTTTCTAACTCTACT
>OMKZ01049444.1:0-13725 GCA_900302535.1 Neoniphon sammara | reverse complement strand
AATGAGCTATATCATGTCACCATATCATATCCATTACCACTATTGTCAAGTCTGTGTGTGTGTGTGTGTGTGTGTGTGTGTGTGTGTGTGTGGGAATGTGTTTCTATATTTGTGAGAAGCAACTATTGATAAACTACTGGTACTGTGAGGACATTTGACATTTTGAGGACATTTTGGGTGGTTAGCACAAAATAAAAATGAAAATTGTGGCTTATTGTTAGAGTTAAGGTTGCAATTAGGGTTAGGTTAAAGTTAGAGTTAGGGTCAGGTTTAGGCATTAGTTGACTGTGGTTAATATTAAGGAAAGGCTGTAGAGAATGAATGGAAGTCAATGTAATGTCCCTACAAGGATAGTAATACCAATATGTGTGTGTGAGTATGTGTGTGTGTGTGTGAGAGAGAGAGAGACAGGGAGAAAGAGGCTGATAGGATGAGAGTGTGTGACTGTGTGTGTGTGTGTGTGTGTGTGTGTGTGTGTGTGTGTGTGTGTTGTAGGTGGTAGATAATGCCACAGGCAAGAATTCATGAATATCAGCAGTTTCTCACCATTTTGTTGGGTTAATCCCTTGTTTCAGTTGGAGAAATCGGCATTTCTCTTGCATACATTATGCCGGTCCCTACACATCTCGTCCACACAAAGTGAGCGGTACCTCTACGTCAAGACCCTCTGATGTAATGATGAGTGATTTGTATTTATTTATTTATTTTTGGTATCGAGGTCACACTGTTTTTTTTTGTCTACGTCAGCAGCTCCTTTAGTAGCCCCTTCTCAAAGTGAAACTTAAGACATTTGATGTTGGAGCTGGTGAGTTTATACAAAAATACATTGTAGTGATCTGTGTAAACACCAACATTGAGAAAACACAATACTGCATCAATCATTAAAGACGTGCAACTTGTTCAAAAATATTGATTTTGCAGATTGTGAAGGGTAGATGTAAAATATGTCAAACTTCATTAAAGCTGCATTAATCAAAATTACGGCGAGTCGATTGAAGTGAGAACTGTTTAGATGTAAAACATGGAATAAGCATGTAATTTAATGGTTGAGTCTACATAGTTCTCATCATCAGCTTGATACTGATTGCTTATTGTTACTTCCTCATTTTTTTGTCAGATGAGTGGAAATGGTTCTCATTTTTGCTATTTCAATTATTGCAGCTTTAAAGGTGCAGCATGCAAAATTGCTGAGGGTCGATTGAAGTGAGGACCATTTAGACTCAAATGATAAAAAAAACATGGAATAACCATGTAATTTGATGGTTGAGTGTACATAGTTCTCACCATCACCCCTAGTCTGATATATTAGGTGTAGTAATTAGGTATAATTTCACATTTTTTGTCAGCTAACTGTAAATAGTTAACACTTATATGAACTATTGGCAATTTTGCATAGTGCATTTTTAAAGTTTAAAGACTCTGTCCTCCTCCCTCTGCTTCTTGCCAAGTTCTGTTGTTTCTCATTTGTTCATCCTGGTTTTTGCATTTGTGTATTCCTTGTGGCATTTCTTTCAGTGCAAGCCAATCCGTTTTCTTTTCTGTCACCTCAAGTGTGAAACTACTTCATCTTATGTTGGTGAACGCAAGTATTAGCTCTTGGAAACGTGTGAGGCAATCCAGATCTTCACTCCGCTTCCAGAGCTGCTGACAAGAGGACCATGTGACTGGCATGATGACGCCGTGTGACACGACGGCAAAACTGGCACCGGCTCAGAGGTTGGGCGCTGGGGGGAGGGGGAAGAGGTGCGGGTGATGGGATGGGGAGTGGAGGGGTGGGGTGGGGGACAAGAGTTCCGCTCGCCCACCACCGAACCAACCATCGTGCCTCCGAGCTATGCAATTATTTTTGCACTGCGTCCAATATCAACTCGAGAGCAATGCAAATTATTTAAGACGCGCTTTTCAGGGCTCGCAATTATAATAATGATGATCTCAATTAGCGTTGCCATTGCCTCGGACTATTTAGCAGGCAATTTTGCAGCCTGGGGGCGAGGGTCTTCTAGAGAGCCGACACGCATTGTCAGGTCAGGATGGGGTGGGGTGGAGAGAGAGAGAGAGAGAGAGAGACAGAGAGATACAGTGAGAGAGTCAGTCCTTGCACTCTTAATCAATAAACTGTGAGATTAGAGATATTTACCACCCTATCCCACAAGGGGACAGTCCATAAATTGACCTAATTGGTCAGTGTTGGAGATGAGATGAATGTTGCCAAGGTACACCATGTAATTTGAAAGGGCAGGATGCAAACATTGGGATAATAGTAGGCCTATTACCACTGTGCTGAGAAACTTGACTGGATCTATTAAGCTGCACATGGCTGTACAAAGAAGAGATATTTATGTTAAAGCTACAGCACTTACAAGCACAGTCTTGTGTTTTCAAAAGTGAAGAATCACTTTGGTTAGAATGCAAGGATACAACATTCAGATGCAGAAAGCTGTAAACCCTGTTTGATTTAATAAAGTTGCCAAAAACAAGGTGCCACTGTCAGTCAAGCCCTTGGCTAACCCTAACCCTTGGCTAGGCCTCTTTATTTTTAACACATTTTTGAAAATTAACTCTGACCTATTTAAGCGGATTCTCCCTTTTTCCCCTTCTCCTGTACTATACTGCACTGCCACTGTGTATTAGAGGGACTTCTCTCCCCCCACCGTTCAAGTGGAAAAGGCTTGCACCACCAGCTACCCTTTCTTTTATTCATCGCACTGTAAATAACTCCACTTTATGAAAAGCAGCCAGTGTGACTCACGGATACCTCTCTAACCACAACCCATTATTATTTCATGGCCTTTGAAAGAAGGGTCTATAGCAGGCGCTCTCACACTTTAATGTCGGTGCTCCCTCTGATGTTGTGTAGTACACAGCGGCCCTTGTTGCACTCCGTATGCGATCCCTCACTTGAATTCACAAACACTTCCAAGTGCATAAATAGCACGGAAGACGAGTGCCTCGCGAGCTAGCTAATGCTCTGGAACGCCATTGAGGAGATAACAGGAGCCTGCCACGGCTGATGCCTGGGACTGTCATTGGGGGAAAGGGAAAGCGTGTGTCTGTGTGCCTTTATGAAAAATGCTGTTGTTTTCTGACCCCTCATGGGACATCATATGGTAAGAGAAAGAACATGCATTGGCGTTACGATTAAATGACCAGCGGACATGATTCAAAGGGCCCCACGACGTCCCTGGGCACCCTTTGGAACGTGTAGAAGGCTCTCGGCATACAGACGAGCTAATGGGCAACCTATTGGTCATGGTAGATTCAGTTTGAATCTCAATGAGTGTGTCAGTGAGGCTGCTCCATGACCGACAAGGTGTGGTAGGCCTGCTGGAGTTGATTTAGCCACATGGTTCATCATAGCATTTGGCAAGTCAACACCAATCAATTGACAGGCACAAGGAATTTTTTTCTTTGAAGTGTCAAAAGGAAAGTGCTGTCTAGAAGATAGACAACTGACAAAAACAAATAGTTAAAGCTTCAATAATTAAAATTATGACAGTGTTTAGACTCACTTGACAAAGAAAAGGAGGACCGCTCAGACTCAACTCACAAAAACCTTTGAATAAACACTAAATTTATTAGATAGATTTGAACCAATAATGAGAACCATACAAACTCAACCACCAACCTGTTTGATAATTCCATGTTTTTTGTCAGTTGAGTCTTAAGGATTCTCGCTTCAATCGACCCTCTGCAACTTTGCATAGTGCACCTTTAAAGCTGCAATTATTTGAAATTGCAAAAATAAGGACTGTTTAGACTCTGAGAACTGAGAAAAAACAGTGAGTTGGGCTGATGATGAGAACCATGTACACAAAACCATCAAATTATGTGCTTATTCCACATTTTTGTAAATTAAGTCTAACCACTCCTCACTTAAATCGACCCTCGGCAATTTTGATTAATGCAGCTTTAATGAAGTTTGACACAATTTTACGTCTTTGTTTTCTCTACATGCTGTAAGGGAATAAGCTAGACATTTCTTTTTTTTACATGAGCATGAGAACAGACTTAATAATGCGGCTTGTGCCAAAACCACTTTTGCAGTATATGGCCCAGAAGTGAGATTATTGATGCCTAGCTGGGTGAGTCACTTCTTACAAAACCCTTTCAAAGGTATACAACAGTACTTCAACGTATACTGGGACATGCTTGCTGTGCATGAAAGCGCTGGGCTTGAATCATATGGAGGCTTAAACCCATTACAGGTCCAGAGGGGTGGGCGATACAGCGCCTTGTCCCACTCCTCTAAACAAGACTCTAGGTGCTGGAAGCTGGAACAAAGCCTTGTAACATATACATTAAACTTTAATTGTTTTTTCCAACCCCTTCTTTCACATCTCTGAAGTAGCAGCTCCTGAAACGTTAAAAGTGTAATGCCAGCTAGATTTTCATGGCTGTGCCTTTGTAGAATAAAAGATAAATGTGTAACAGAGGGGAAAAAAATAGTACTCCCTGATGCTGGAGGTAGACAGTTGCTTTTCAAATCCTAGTTTTGGTCCTTTATTTTATTCAGCAGTGAAATGCCATGAATACAGAAAATAATAACGGCTGTTACAATTCTCAACCATGACCTTCTAATGTCAGAGAACCTTTAACGTATGGACACAGTACACGGTAATGAAAAGTATCAAAAAATTAGTTGAATCGCGATCAAAAGGAAATAAAACAAAAAAAGTATTCACCAATTACATAAACATATGTGTTTGCTACAGTCCCAATTTACTGTATACATAGGGGGATCATATTCCCAATTATTAGAGAAGGATAGCAGTAGAAAGGATACATGACTCAACTGCCAGACATAATGCTTCATAAAGTATGCACAGAGGTACAAGCAATAAATACACACATTAGGTTAAGCCTTACAGCTACGCAAAGCAGATGCAGAAAAAGCAGGTTTGCTATTAGCGAGCAATGAGAGAGAAACAGTAAAAATTCAGGTAAGTCAGAAAAGAAACACTGAGATTTTTTTTCCGCTTAGAAAAAGTCTGGTAAATTTATGGGTCCACCAACATTTTTTTACATAAGTATGCACAGTTATCAAAATACAGACAAAATCAACCCAGAAAATCCAGACAATCCTAAAATCTAGTGGAGGAGCAGATCGCAGTTCTGGAGGTCTTTCTGGTATTATGTGCAAGCAACTATTTTAGACATTTTTTTTTTACTTAATTTATACAAAACCCATGCAAATCTACAGGTAATATGCATTCTGTGGCTGACAGGTTTTATCCTTCCCAAAACAAAACAGTATATCTGAGGTATGCACTCCTATGCATTGTACGTACATTTAGGCCATCGTCCCGATGATTTTTATTATATTCTTTTTATTAATTCTTGTTTCCAGTCCACCAAATGATTTTTAGACATGCATTTTTAAAACACAATATTCCCTTACAGGTAATCTATACATTATCATTCTACAAATGTTTGAGGACAACCTATTACAATGCAAATCTTCCATATCTTGACGCAGGGAATGTAAACGTCGGTTTGAGCCATGTCCTATGAGACAAGCGTAGTAAAGTGTAACAGCTCTTGTGGCATTCTAATAACTCGTGCAATCTGTCATAATTGTTCTGAATTTGTTGTGCAGAGGTAGAAGCTTTTAGAAAGCCTTTTTGGGTAAGTGGGAGAACCCTTTTTTTTCTTCTTTTTTTTTCTTTTTTCTTTTTTTTTTCCTTTTTTTTGAAAGACGCAGCGTCCTTTTATTTGGTGTGATAAGATTATTATGAACGTCGTCTTCAAGTCATTTTGCTGACTCCAGCTAAGTATTGAAGGGATAAGCTTTGTTCCTGGGCCCAGTACCCTCTTGAAGTGGAACTGGCATGAGTGTGTGTATGTATATGTGTGTGTGTGTGTGTGTGTGTGTGTGTGTGTGTATACTCTGAATGCTTGATGTCTATGTTTGTATAGTACTGTATGTGTCTGTTGCAACCAATTTCTTGGCTTGGCACAACACTTGAAAACAACACATGCACAGTGTGTTTCCATTTTGCTCAGAGCGGGCAGACACACTTTGCTCGTTACAGTACAATACAAAGCCAGCCGGTTCTTTGACAGCATACATTTTCTGCAGCTGGAGATTTACCAAAACAAGGACCAAGGAAGCTGGCAGACCTTTTAAAAGCTCAGGGCCCGTGTGTCTGTGAGTGTGTTTGCGCACGTGTATGCTAGTCTCAGAAAGGGTGTGTGTGGTTGGTTTAGCATTTTCTTTATCCCATACAAGAGGAGGCAGAATTTTGTGTAACTTTGGTTTGACTGAAAACAGAAATGACCATTAAAGCAACGACACTTTTCTAGATGACATTAGCTGTGAGGGAAATGATGGGACGTAGTCTCCACAATAGCTACTTGTCTTCGGTCACTAGAAATACCAAATGTGTTATAAAAAGCTGGCTATCTATACAGAGTACATCAGTGCAGTGAAGATATCACCAGGTGTATCTATATAGTTAAAAAGCTATGAAACACAATGAGTATTTGATGACAGGTTAAAGCAAATATCACCTAGAAAAGGTTCCCCTTTCACCTTAGATATCCTCTTCTACAATGGCTATTATTATTTGCTTTTACATGGTAACCAAGCCACATCATTTCATATCAACTTGAAATTATGACTTATTTGGCTTCACTAGATATTTTTAATGTTTGGTTAGCGATGTTTTCAGTTTCGGTTTCAACACGGCTCGGAACAAAACCGCCACGGAAATAAGACGTGACATTATTTTGACAGTCCCACTTAGAACATTACATATTCACCAGGTTAGAAAAAAAAGAAAGAAAAGAAAAAAGAAAGAAAAACAATGACGTGATGTGTAACACAAACCAAGAAAAAAAGAAAAGAAAAAGAAAGAAAAAATTAAAAAATAAAATCAAATAAGGAAAGTTCAAATAACAATCTTCACAACAACATAATGTTTCTGCACTTCCATTGAATACACAAATGTTTTGTTTTGGTCATGATCCACTTTTACAGTTAGCTGCTCTCTACCAGTCAAATCACCAGCACAAAATGCCTGTAGTTAAAATATCACGTCACCTCTTCCCTACATCTGGCAGAAATCTCCTCTATGCTCCAAAGTGGACGCTCTACGAGTTATCAAATTACACATCAAAATCAGTATTTTTTTCTCCCTCTCTCTTTCTCTTAATCATCTTTGTACAGGGCTAAATGAAACAATCCCAGAGGTTATTCGAAGGTAGTTTGCGGAAAAAAGCTTCTCTTTGTACTAGTTTAAAGTCACAGAAGGCTGACCAAGAGGAGTTTGGTGGCTTCTGTCTATAAGCTATTGGCCATTGCTAGTGTTGGCTTTGGTTTCTAGCTGTTGCCTGTGACTGTTTGCAGGTAGACAAAGCTTTAGAACGAGGAGGTAAGGAGAACAGCAAGAAGAAAATTATGCAGAAATGCATTTGTTTCGTAAATGGTGCTTTACACAAACAATTACGCACTAATTTTTCCCCCCAACTTAATTTCCTGTCTTTTTTTCACTTTTCATCACAAACAGATAATAGACTGGAAGCCAACCTTTTTTTTTTCTTTTCTTTTTTTTTTTGACAGCTGCAAGAACAGTCAGTACCGCAGTTCTGTTACTGGTGTGACTCAGGGAATGGCATTTACAGTTGGTGGTGTCTAAAATTATATTCTGAAATTAACAATGAAAAATAAAAAAAGCTGAAAATAAAATACTGGTTTTCATAATTGTAGCAACATACAGGCAGTGACACTAATTTCTGAGACTACTCCTGTGCAAATGATAACAGAGCAACAACTTGAATTGAACCAGCAATTGTCTCTAGACATCAACAGCTACTGTGGGTTGAATTATTCACAAACATAAAACGTCTTCCTTTTTTGGCAGTATATGAGGCCGCTAGCTTTCAACAGAACAGATTTGCTCATTTGTTTCGTGTGTTTTTTTCCCATCCATGAGTTCATCATCCATATCTGTCGTGTCTGTCTGTATGTGGCCACGCCATCTCAAATGAAACAGGTCTCAAAGAGTTTTTTTTTTTTTTTTTTTTAAAAATCAGACATCTCATGCCTGTCATGTTTGGGGATCCCAAAGGGCTGCAACAAAGAGTTCCTTTGGGCCGGTCTCCATCCGGATGCATGCTCAATAAATAGTCCCAGTGGTGAGAGAGACAGAGAGAGAGTCAGCTGTGTTCGTTCGGGTTGTGGAGTGGTTTCTAGTCTTGCTGGAGGTCTGTGTGAGAGAAACAGTGGAGGGATACAGGGCGGAGGGATACAGTGATCAAAACTCTCCGCTGGTCACTCCAGGTCCTCTGATAGGTTCCCCTCCTCCAGCTCCCGGTCCTCCTCCAGCTCCGGACTGTGATTGGCTGTCGTCACCAATGACATCGGACAGTCGTCGTCATCCATATTCAGTGGCTCCTCCTTAACGTGAATTGATGGCCTGGGAAAGCAAAGTGGCAATCAATGTTAGATCTTTTAATGATTTAAATTCATTTTTGAACCCCAAAATACTTATTTTCTTTGCACTATGCAGTGTGTGGTGCATATTAGAAAGGCCAAAATATTATTTAAAGGACTTCACAGCTACCACAGCTGCCCTAATTCACCTTCCATTCTTTTTGTTATGTGCCCAATTTACTATAACTGCAAAACACCTGAGAATAAAGGCAACAAGAAAAATATATTAAAACACACGGCTGTCACTATAAAATAATAAGTTCAACAGAGAAAAGCTTTTTGGCCATCAATTCTCTTTATCGCATATGGCACAGATCTGACAGATAAACATTTTGTTGACAGCACTGCAAGGTATACAAGAAAGAATTTAAACTGCCATTACATGCATTATATAGCATGGAGTAACAACCATGTTGTTTGCGAGACGCTAATTCGACATGACGCCTCACGTCTACTGTAAGCAAGCGCATGAAAATTGCATGAAAAACATGGCCCCTGTAAGGCCGATAAGCTGTGATGTTCCAGACATGTTTGGCATTTAAAAGTTTACTGATGACACCAGGTTGAAATACATGAAAAAGGAAAAAGGGGGAAAAAAACAGGCCACATGATAAATAATGGAGAATTTCTCATCCCCGAGCCCCCTGGAGCAAAGGCAGAGGAGAGGCTTTTTTTATCTAGTTAATAGAAAGCGCAGCCACTCGTTAATATGCAGGGGCTGTGCGTGTCGCTCCTCAAGAGGAAAAACCGGCAGCTAGGTTCTGCCATTAATCAACTTCAGCCCCGGCAGTTCGCTCGGACACCATGATACATGTTTTTAACTCTAAATGGATGAATATCTTTAGCCACTGTCAATAAGTGCTGGGCAAAAAACCAGCAGCACTGTGAGCGGGACGCCTCTCCCTTCAGAACAACAGAGGAGTGGGTGGAAAAAAAAAAGTGTGGAGCGACTAACAAGAATAATAATGCTGTCACACACAAACAAGGCTTAACATGATCCGGGGCCCTAGTCGGGGAGAGGGGTTTGTGCCACGATGATAAATCTGACAAAACCTAATTATTTCTGACACGTTGGATGCATCAGGAAATCCCCCTAGACTTTGAAAGAGGAGAGGGAGGACAAGAGAGAGAGAGAGAGAGGGAGAGAGTGAGGGAGGGAGAGACTTATCAAGTAGTAGTCAGTGTATTATGACGAGACTCGTAGTCCCTCTCCTGGGTTGCCTTCATCAATGATGGGGTGCGGGGGGGATGGGGGGCTTTGAATTTGAAAAGAATTTTAAAAGGTACAGATGACTTTAATATTCAGAGGCAAATAAATTAATATTCTGATGTGGTAGGGTGAAGGGAGGAGGTTGGTCTTAGCAGGATGCAAGTGGTGCGATGAATATTTCTGTTTGTGCCCTCGGATTCACAGAGGTACAGACCAATATCTCTGCCAGAGGACAGAGAAAACAGAGCCACACAAACCCTGCTCGCTCTGAGGCCAGGCGCTGCAGCACATGTCACGCCAGCAGCACCTTTTCCTGCCCATACAGACACATTCAACCTTTGCTCGATTGAATCAAAAGGCCCATTATAGTCTGCTGAATGAAAAGGGTCCATTTCATCAAGCAGTAAAGCAAATTACATTGTGTGGCACATCTGCACATGACGTTTCTTGCTAAATAAAATAGGACCACACTCATTTGATTCCCTCAATGTTGGTTAATGAAATCCTTATAAATTTGTATAAAATTTGAGATCGCCTTGAGAGAATCCAGGATTTGAAAGCTTTTAGATTCCCTAAAATTTACACCACTATCAAAAACTGGTAAGATACTGATAGATATTACTTGTCAATATGCGCCCCAATTAAACATCCTCACTCAAAAAAAAAAAAAAAAAAAAAAAAAAAAAGTGAAATGTAAACATGTGGAGAGGAGACTGGCGCCAACAGCTTGATATTCTCAAATTTCGATTTGTAACTTTGTAAATCATTACGTGTAAAAAAAATATATATAGTCCATTAATTTGTACTTGAATGCATCACATCAATAGCTACATCAATAATTATGTTTTCTCTGCTTCTTGTGTTTCACAAACAAGGGAGCACATGAGATCAAATTTTAACAAATAGTAGTTGGATAGTTTGTATAATGGAACACTGCACATCTCTAGAGATGACAAACAAATTATGCTCGGTAAAAATGCAGATAAATAACTTCTGTTGTGCGCTGAAGGAGAGCGCTTTAGAAGAGACTGTGGCCACTAGTCAAATGTTCCAGTAAACCAAAGGACCTCGCCTGCTCTCAAGAGCTTTTCATGCACGAGTCATTTTTGTGCCAACGTGTTTGTGAGGCTTTGAAGAAAAATATGCAGAGCCATATTCACAGACCTAAGATCTCTGGCACTTTATTAGGATATGTGGATGAGCCATTTAGTCCTTAATGACTAGCTGGCATTATTAAGTCACTCAGGAGTAAACGCTGGACTTTGCAGTGTAATAAATGCGAGGCGCTCTGAGTGAGTGTGTGTACTTGTGTATGTGTGTGCGTGTGTGTTCGTCAGGCAGAGATGCTCACTCTCACATCAGTTGGAGATTAGCACCAGCAATCATGCAGAGGTATGTCAGGGATGCAAATATGGTCATTAGTCCTGCAGGTTAACAGTAGTGTGTGTGTGTGTGTGTGTGTGTGTGTGTGTGTGGAGGGGGAGGGGGTCTGAGGGAGACAGGCTAAGATCCCACCGTAATTCATTAACTAACACCAAAGAGGGGCAGTTGTGGTTAGACCTAACAGTATAAGATATAGTTTTATACTGTGTTGTGTTTATACTGTTACATAGTGTAAAAGAGCAGAAAATAGAATGATAGTAAAATTTAATTTGCTTTTGTCTGGGTGTATGATGAGAAGAAGATGTATGGTCATTTGAATAAGTCTAATCTTTTTTTTTTTCATTGTAGGTGGCTAATTTGCTGAAGTTGGCATCTTAATTTTCACATTGCCGGGTCTTTCCTAGCATACAGCACTGCTTCTTTTAAGCATACCCTCAAGGATGCATGCTCACACACACAGATACTCACACGCGCGCACACACATACACACACACACACACGCGCGCGCGCAACATGGCCTGGAGCGATCTGGGTTGCGGTTAAGCAGATAGCATTAACCTTTAGATGTTGTTGGGGGGTGGGGGTGAGGGGGGAGGTTTGTCTAATTGTTCGATTCATGCGGTTGTGCTGAGGAGGCCTCTCCTGAGAAAGGCCCATGAGGTGATGATGTACTCTTTAGTTTAGCGCTACGAGCCACTCCATTATTTAAACACATCCTGGAAAAAGCCGGCCATGAAAAACACATTTCTTCCATTTTGAGGTTGTCATGGCTATGTAAAAGGCGGGCGGGGATGGAGGGAGGGAGTGATGGATGGATGCACCTTGCCCTCCGCAGCCACTCATGTCAGTGTCAAGGCGGCGTGACCAGAAAGAGTGAGGAAACGAGAGAGCTAGAAAGAGAATGATAAAGAGAGAGGGAGAGGGAGACGAAGCTGTCCCGTTACTAAAAGTTAAATGGCCTGGGGGAGTGGATACACTGGGATTCAGTCTAGAGCTGGGCAGATTTGCTCCACTTAACACCCCATTTCAGAGTGGAGTAAACACATCCAAATAGATTAATGTATGGAGGTCTGCTTGGGATAACCAAACACTCTTCTGCTCTCTCAGATACACTCACAGAGAGGCGTGGAGCTGGGGAGCTTTCTTTATCCATTCCAGCAGTGGTTAGCTAATGTTGGCTGACTTTGCGACATGTGCTTTAATGGACAGCAGAGAGAGGGTGTCTTTACATGCACGTGTGTGTGCATGTACCTGGGTATTGGGACGTGTGTGTGAGGGTCACTGATGTGCAAAGTCTGTGTTTGCCTGTGCGTATGTGTGTGTGTGTTTCCCTGCATGCTGCCATCAGCAGGTTCAGCAGGACGGACATGTATGACAACACTAACTCAGGTGGAGCACATTTTGTTTCATATGTTCCTGAAACTCTCATGAAATCAATTTTTTAAAGCTCTCCGTCTCTTAGCTCCATTAAAAAACAGAGATGGGAAAGGGAGAGATTTTTAAAGTAATTAATGCTACAGTTAGCTGCTAAATATTAATAGGAACAGTCTTGCATAAAATATAGCAGCTAAACCACTACAATGCAGACACTGGTGTAATTAAAGACGAATTTGTAATAGGGCCTATTTATAGACTAGAACTAACTGTTATCCAAAACGTCAAATACACCTCAGGAATAAGCAGAATGCTGTTGAAATTAATACACCCGAGAGATGGAGAAAGAGAAATCTGCTTATGATATAGAATTTGAACCTTGCCCTCAAATCATGGCGAGACCTGAGAAAATTCTGGTACTGTGGGTTAAATACATTTATCAGGCAATTAAACTAACAAAGGGTATAGAGTGGAAAGCGTTTGGGAGTGCAGGGGGGAGGTTCAACATGTAGTGCCGGCTGAGTCCTCCCTCTCTTGGCCTCTTCAGGCCAATTCCTAGCAAATCCCTCTATCTCATATCACTGGGCAAATCTCTCTTCAGTGCACAGAGCATATAATAGAGCCACTTAGTAATGCTTTTCTCAAATAGATACTAGCAGTATGTATCTAAAACTGAGCCAACTGAGATGTGTGAGCGTGCATGCAGGCCCCATTTGCATTTTACATTTACAGTTTTAGGCATTTAACTTGCGTTCAATAGACACTTGATAGTCGATGGACACGTTGGCTATTGCACGTTTGGGTTAAGGGCGGTCTTTCTAACCACTGGCCACTGGAATTATCATTTTTATGGGTGGTTATGTCCATGTGCAATGCATAGAGCACACACATGCATTAAGGATACCTTGATTATTTTAAATTGCTCACTAAGGACACACTTGAAATCACTTGCACTTGTTCAGCAACTTGAAATGTGTATTGCAAATGTTTCTATGTGGTCTGCTCTATCTGATGTTTTGTTTTGATAATGTGCATGTTGTTTTTCTGCCATGTTGGTCACGACTCCCTTGCAAAAGAGATAATTGATCTCAATTAGATTAAAAAGTTTTTTGTTGCAGGGGTGATTGTTCTCTGGAACTTACATGTGTCCTGGTGGGGAGTAGCCGGGGCTGCTGTGTCCGTTTGTGTCCAGGTGGTCGAGCGAGCCGTTGAGCTCCTCATGGGAGGACTGCAACAGGGTGGGGGGACTGCCGCTCATCGTACCGGGAGGACTGCCTCCCAGCAGTCCTGGTGGACTTCCACCCATTATGCCGGGTGGGCTTCC
>OMKZ01049440.1:0-13866 GCA_900302535.1 Neoniphon sammara | reverse complement strand
CGTGCCCCGTTTCCCCCATCTACCCATCATGCATAGCTCTTAATGAGGCCCCTGGGAAGCCGTCCAGTGCTTGTGATTCTCCAAAACCTCTCCTGTTCCAACTCCATTTCAAAGCCTGTTGCCTTCAAGGCTGCGCCGCTTTTTCGGATGCCGTGGATGGGGAGAAAACAGTCTGTCTGGCCGGGGTCGCCCATTGTCGTCACCGATATCAACAGCGCTGCCATTCTTATCCGTACTGGCCTATATAACCGTGTGACGTTTGAAATGCTCTTGCACGCCCATTTGTTCACTCACACAGTTGCACAAACAGAGAGGCTGCGCACATACAGGCAAGCTGCACACTTGAACGCATCACACGTAAAGGCATGTATTTATGCACAGCCACATGCATGATGCGAATTTGGTGGGTTCCCAAGCTGTTTCATTTTCTTGGGGTTTCTCACCATTTGTCTCTCGCCTCATTTTTCTGCCTTCTCATCGTTAGAGTCAAACCAATGGGATCTTTAAAAACAGATACAGAGGGAGAAAATGCATCTGGGCAACACGATGCAATGATCTAGCAGGGAAGCAGAGAAAGAGAGGGAGAGATCAGTAAAATGAACGTGTACGTGAGATGCTGAAAGAGAGAGAGAAGCAGGTGGGAGGCAACAAAATGTGCGAGCTAAGGAGTTGAGAGAGAGAGAGAGAGAGAGAGAGAGAGCACCAACATGTCCAGCCCTACAGTGGGTTACAGTGTGTCATTCCCCCCTCAGGGAATTGCTTATTCCTTTTGGTTCAGCAGGCATGCGTCTCCTGCAGATCCTGCCTTGCGCTGTTTTCTTTACATCTTCCCTGTTGGGAATTCTCAGGGTGAAATGTGACAACTGACGAACCATTTACAGATGACACTCCAGACTGAGGCGCTTGAGATGGAGAGGTGCTTAGACTGGGGGGGAAAAAATTGGAAAAGTAGTCCTCAAGTTCATCTAGTATTTTGTTTTTGCAGTGTTCCCGGGGTTAAGATGTCACACTATCACTCTCACAAGTGTCTGAACACAGAGAGAGAGAGTGAGAAACAGAGATCCTGAGTGGTTAAAGCCCTGCCTAAATGCCTCAATTCAAAAGCATCCCCGTCGGTGTAACCACCTGATCTCACAAGAGCCGTCGCATCTGTTTCCTCTTTCAACTGTTTTTTTTACTTGCAGTAAAGAAAACAGCATTCAAAAGCTCAGGGCCTTCTACTTAAAAAGAATCAAACAGATCAAGAAAAAAAAAAAAACAGTATGATAGAGAGATAGAGAGGGCAAGTACAGAGAGTCCTGCCAGCATGTGAGCAGATTTAACAGTCTGATAGGGTTTTATTGATCTGATACCTATCAGCCTGTATACCTTTTAGAGCCAGCAGAAGCCTATCTTAACCTTCTCAATCCTCCCGTACTCCATTTGTGTCTTTTCATCACTCCAACTGTCCACTGTCACTGCACAGTGGATCCAGCCTTGTGAATGCCAAATGTTTGTTTTCACTATTATTTGCTTGTTTCATGGCTCCTTTCTTGAATTGATCAACACCTGGACTAATAATATTTCAATTTTCAGCCTAGATTATTCCTCATAATTCAAAGCTCTTGGCAGCTGCTTCAGTCAGCTGTCAGCACTGGTGAGCCCCGTACAATACACTCAATGCTCCTGCACTCTGTTACAAGGTTGTGTGTTTGAAGATCCAAATGCAGATGAATGGAGAGAAGGCCAGGATAAGCTCATTAGCTTTAAGGAGGGAAATGATAAGGGGTGGGGAAAAAATTGATTCATTTAAGTATCGCAATTCTCTTTTTTGCGATTTTTTTAATCGAATCGGCACCAAAGTATCGTGATAGTATATTGATGAGCAGGAACAGCTTAATGTGGCAGTTTAATGTATATTTTTTTTATTCATGCTATTGTACATGTACATTTTATTTACCACTTTTATATGCAGTAAGCAATGATGCTGCTGAAAGAATACTCAACAAAACTGACTGACATGATGTGCATTGTTTTTGGAAATAAGACTCATTCTCTAGCATTGCATAATTCAATTTTTTCCCGTGGTCTAGTGTTATAAAAGCAAACAAAAATCACAATAAATGTAATATAGAATCGCCATACTTAAGAATCGCACTACATATCAAATCAGTGCCCAAGAGAGATGAGCACATTGTCCCAGCCCTAGATATGATGGTACAGTCAGATGCAATAACAAAACAAAAAACCTGCTGCTAATAGGGCAGGTTAAATAGACTGAAGCTGAAGACTAGACAGAATCAAAAGACAACTAGGAGCTGCAGCTACAACCAGTTAAATACTAAAGTGGAAGGCAAACACTCTCACACATGCTGATCTTCTGCGCCCACTGAGGGAACATGTAAGGAACACAGGGAGCGGTGTCCGGAGCAGCAGCGGTGACACACCCGAGCTGCCATGCTGCTGCAGCTGCCTCCTCAGGGGAAACCATTCCCAGCCCCATGAACTGTGAAATTCACGTGGCCAAATGGAGCAGACAGCTTTGGCGCTTTACCATTCATGAACTCCTGTAATGCGGTGCAGGCCATCAGCAGAACTGCAGTGCCCATAATGACAGTAAAGAACATCTTCAAAGATATTATAATTTTTAGTACGACGCTTAGAAATGCATGTACGCTGACTGATGTTTTGTAGCGTACATACATGAGAAAAAACAGAGAACTAATTCCCTAGTTAGTTCAGAAGCAGTGATAGCTGCGCTTTATGGAACTTTATGAGCAAAGTCATAACACATCTTTGACAGCCCAGATTGCTCAGATGTGTATCACATTCATTATCAATTGCCTCATTAAAGGATCACAAAGTGATTTTAGGCCATAAAATAGTTAATGTATAAAAAATTTAGTATACATTTCCTTAAATGTGCTTTAAACACATCTCACATGAGAGTCACATGTAGATTCAAAGTTTTTTTCCTTAGTCTTAGAGTGAACTGCGAATCTACATATTGCATGTGCCTGACTATGGATGCTGCCATGTTCACCGCTCTACTGGCATGACCATAGAAGAAGAGGAGCTTCGTGCTGGCAAAGACAAAAGCGTATTTGCTGTTAGAGATCAGTGAAGCATCAAACTTTCGATCACTAGGAGTAACTTATCTCTGATTCTGGCATCTGTCGAGCATCAGAGATGACGACCAGCAGTTTTACTATCAGATGAACTCGACTGGCCTTGTGGAACTGGCGAGGGCAGCATTGGCAGCTGCACGCACAGTGAAGGAATTCCCCCTGGGAATCACTCAATGCTCCTTTAATTCACAGCTGTTTTGATTTCAGCCATACAGTGGGCATTAAAAAACACTCTACTTTTCTATTAATCAATACACCCAGTGACCGTTTTACAAGGTACACATGTGAAAAAGCTGTGTCATCCACACATTGAGCAACATGACTGTGAATCAGTATAATATAAAGCACCGAGAGCTTCAGTTAAAACAGAATGGACGTTTTCATTGACTTTAAACACAGTATTATTTGTGCAGCACAGAAGCAGCTGCCATCCTGGGATGTTTTCAAGCACCGCGGTGTATAGCTTACTGAGAATGGCACAACAACAACAAAAAAAAAAGCATCCAGTCAGCAGCAGTCCTGTGGGTGAAAAACAGTTCAAGGGGAGAGATCAGTGGAGAATTACAAGGCTTGTTCTAGCCAGCAGGCAACAAGTTTGTGGAGAGAGTGTGCAACTGGTCAAACCTTGAAGTGGATGAACTACAGCAGCAGATGTTTTCCACACCTTGTTGAGTCCGTGCGTCTAAGAACTCAAAGAGGAGCCATAGCCGGTGAAACTAATGCTCCGGCTACTGAGCGTGGGCGAAGACATCAATGTTTTATGTAGCTTAAGTCTTACATCACGTACAGAGAGTACTGGATGGTGACTGTGGGCCTAAGTGGCAGAGGAAGGCTGACAGTCTTCATTATGGGCATGTGTCACAAGCCGTGCATGTGTCACATCCTCTGATGGAAAGGACGGGCAGCCAGACTCTAAAAATGGTTAAACAGAGACAGAGCGAGAGAGAGAGAGAGAGAGAGAGAGAGAGAGAGAGAGAGAGAGAGCAAAGATGGAGTAAGAAAAGACAGAGAAAGAAGGGAGGAGTCCATAACACCACTCCATTATGTTGGCAGAAAGGGGTAAGAGGGGTTAGATGACAGATGGGGAGACAAAGATAGGAGACTGACTGAGGACGGAGCAGACATGTGGATAGAAAGTGAGGAGGAACGAGACTGATAGTGAACAAAGGGGGGAAATAGAAAGAGGAGAAAATGGCAGAGAGTCAGTAACTATGCATGGGTATTATTAATCATGAAAAAAACAGGAAAGCAGGATCATGAGATTATAGCTAAAAGATAGTTGAATACTGACTGGATAACTAACATCCTTGTATAAAATCTGAAAAAATGGCTGATCATTCATGCAAATTAAGAGTTATTAAAATTACACTTTGGAATAAAATACCATTCAACTTCAAACTTTTGCAGGCAAAGTAATCCAGATGTAATTAAAATTCGTCACATTACAGCAGTGTAATCCAGTATCTCAGGATTACATCTGATTACAATTTCGAAGAGGCGCTCGGTAATCTGTAACTAATTACACCTAGAAAGTAACCTTTCCAACCTTCTTTCTGTAACAGATGGATAATGGGAGAGGGGGAGAGACGGAGAGAGCGTGTGACAGAGAGAGGGAGAGAGATAGTGGGTAGTGAGCGCTCTGCTAGGCAGTGATAATGGCCATGCAATTGTTTGCAGATTACAGCCTGTTTGTTTGTGCTGACATCATCTGCAGATAATTCATCACTGGACACTGTGCCAGAGCGTTTCTGTTTTGTCAGGAACAATACGCAGTGTGCAATTTCATTACCACCAATTTATCAATACGCATAATCATAAACCATGTGTGTACGTACATGTGTCTGCACACACTGTAACTGTATAACTGTCATTTCTGTGTGCAGTTTTATATGTTCGTGAGCATTTGGGCGGCACAGTGACTCAGTGGTTCGCAAGCCTGTTTGTTCAAATCTCATCTAGCTACATTTTCACATAAGCAAGCCATTACTTTATGTTATTATTTATCCTGATCCTTTATCCTGTGTTGATAGTGCCAAAATAAATAAAATAAAATAAAATAAAATAAAATAAAATAAAATGAAACAAAGCAAAATAAAATAAAATAAAATGAAACAAAGCAAAATAAAATAAAATAAAATAAAATAAAATCTCACTGTTGTTTCAGCACTTTAACTGTAGATTCTAGCTGTGTTTTGCTCAGGCAGAAAACACTCATGGCAGAGTCAAAAAGAGCTGCAGCATTGTGGGAATATTCCTATTTTCAATTTGTTGGTAAAAAGGAAAAGTCTCCCTGTTGTCCCTGTTATTACCCTGCAGTTTTAATTATGGGAGTGGACAGCAACGTAATACACTGACTGTAGTGTTAAGGTAGCAAGGCATCATAAAGGACCATTGACTGCAGCTTTGTAATGTATAAGTCACTTTTACAAGTAACATTTCCTAACACTGGGCATGAATGTGTGTGAATGCATTTGATTAAGGATGGAATGCACATGTGTGTGATGTAATCTGGTGTATCTAGGTGTATGTAGTATGTATATAATGGAGATGAGTATATGAAATGGCATGTAAAGTAATTTGAGACATGTTTGTGATAAAGGTCTTTATGAATAAACATGGCATTAGTTTGCCTTGTTTGGTGTTATTTTTTAACACAACGGGGCCAGAAATTAACTTTTCACAGGGGTTTTGAGCTGCTTGAAGTGATTTGTAGGGGTGTTTTGATCCCTTCTGTGGGCAGTTTTACTGATTGATTGTACCAGTTCATCTTCCACCCCTCTATTGTCACATTTTTTTTTTTTGTCAGTGCAGTTCTTTGTGTGATGCCACCTCTGGCTGTGTGATGGCAGTGTTTTCTGCAGCTTCAGACGTCATACACAGTTGTTTTCTGATCAATAGCCGCTCCATTTTTCTCACCCAAAATGCACTGGAAAGAATTGCAAGGTCATAGACTCCCATGACTCACCTACGGTGGCCCATGGGGGACAGTGCTCACATTCATACGTGAATATTTGACAACTTGGTGAGAAAAATGTGAACAGGTTTTTTTTTTCATGCTTAAATTCAACTTAAAATGCCATTTTTACCTAAGCCCCTCTTACTTTTGGATCCTGCAACCAACATATGTTGTGTTTATATTTGCTATAATTTCAAACTTTTATTTTGCACAGTAACACCTGTGTTCTCCCAAACTAGATGCACCAATGTGTAGGAAATAAATAAATACCTATAGACTAGAGGATTGATAAATGATTGAATGCATGGATGGATGGTTGCATGAATGACTACATCAGTGGGTGGACTGACTGATGGCTTTTTGGATTGATGGATGACTGTGGTGATGATGACTAATGGTGATGATATTCGATAAGTATTTGACACATTCTCAGTTATTCAGCACATGTATATGAGACTCTTACACACACTGGACACACTGCATGCTATACTGCCACCCCATAAATAACACAAGTTTTCAAATGGTCCTCAGCACCGGGTCCTGGCGGTCTCACAAGGTCACAAACTAAGACCAATGCCAAATGTGATGCGCGCCAACTCCAAATCCCCAGAGCCAAAGTTTCCCCTTTCAAAGGCAGCATGCAGTAACTATGGAGCAAACACAAACTCATTCATTACAGCCAAAGATAAACATAAACATGGACATTATCATGGACACTGAGCATTACCACGGTCATTAACATTAAGGTTCACATTAACATGACACTGACATTTACATTAATTATTATTATGTATTCAAGACTTCCTGGAAAACAGTACAGAGTGGATTATCCTTGTCTGAGCTGTGAGGCTCATGCAATTGAACGGAAATCGCTCCAATATTGATTGTATAGTATATATTTTGAAAGGCCAAGGCTGAGTCAAAGAAAGAGAAAAAGCAAGAGAAATGTAAACAGAGAAACAGAGAAAATACAGGAAAATTTTTTTATCATCTCTACAGTAGCACAGCATGTGCAATATTTACAATACTTTTTATCTAATATTTATTCACATGAAGAAGCAATTTTAAGCCAATTTCTTGAACTCACTGATAAATTCTTGTCTTCACTGCTGGCCTGCCGTTCGGCGTGAACTGGAACAGAAAGACCTGAGCAGAACAGGAGTGCTAATCCACATTATGATGAATGGTTTGAGAGGGCAGTTGAGATAATGTGGCTTGCACATGATGATTTGCACTGCCGTTGTTAATGAATACTAACAGGCGGCCGGTGCCGATTTCTCAGTTACAAATCTCTGGCATGAACACTTTTCTGAATGCTGTGAGATGAGGCTTGATTAGTAATCAGTATGCCAGGCTTCTTAGGAGGAAAGTTTCAGTGATCATAGTTCAGCACGGACACGCCGAGGGGCTTCAAACTACACACCAGTCCCTGCAATTAGTGGTATTCCAGTGAGAAAAAGACACCGCGGGATGTGTCAGATACTAATTGGTCATCTTCCTTTATGTGGAACTGTCCGAAGTTTAAAAATTCCTCTCCTTCTTCCTCCTCTTTGTCTCCCTCTTGCTTTTGAACACCACTCTGTTCTCCACTTCCAGTTCTATCCCATATTTTCTTGCCCACTTCCACTTAAAATGAAATGAAAATAAAAGCCTGTGCGAGTGGCATCACGTTGTTCCTGAGAATTAGCACCAATTTGCCAGAGCACCTCCAGCGATCCACGAGGAAGAGGCTGCCAGTATGTTTACCACAGCATTTTCATTTGATATGCTGAATTCTGTGGGCATTTGGCGTGTGTAATATGCATTTTCAGACATACTGGAGCAAACATTCAGTCAGCACAGCGTTGTGCTGCCTGAAATAAGAAATACTGACGAGCTGCTTGAGAATAAAATATTGATCATGTCATCAATACTGTGGCGGCAGTTGTGGCTTTAAAAGAGACACGTAAGATATACAGAGGAAAAGAAAGATAAATAGAGGCAGGGGGCAGCTAAGTCAGACAGAAGGAGAGAGACAGAGAAGAATCTGCCTCCAGAAGTGGGAAGTCCTGTCACCAAGTAGTGCCACTTTTTGAGGAAAAATGTAACACCTGCTCATGCAAAAAAAGAGGTATTTTCACTCAGCGGACACACAAAACAAAACACATGCACAAGCAGACACACACACACACACACACACACACACACACACACACACACACACACACACACACACACACACACACACATTTACATAGGCATAAAAGACAAGGCTGTTTTAAAAAGCTGAACAGTCAAACACATCATCTCACGCTGCTTGGCGAAGGCCTAATTACGCTGGATAAAGAGAGAGACGGGGAGAAGTGACAGAAGAGAGAGAGAGACAGTGGGATCAGGAGAGAGAAATGCACCACTGCTGTTATCTGTTATGCCAACCATGCAAATATGTAGCTCAAACCAACAATCCGAGTAAGGAATAAATTATTCTAAATTCTAAATACGCTGATTCATTTGACAGCTAACATCTTTGTCAGAAGAGAACAGAAGAGTCCAGTCTTTGTTTTAAAAACTCGTTCCCATAGTTGAGGACCGTCTGATCAATGCTACCAAACAAGCTTGTTTCCCAGAGCTGGACACCAGAGAGCTGAAACATAAAGCGGCAGTGTGGAGAAGCGAGCGGTGAAACTGCCCTTTAACTGGAGGAACCGGTTCATGCTTCTGTGTTGGCAAGCAGCTTCGCTAGTGCCCCTAAGCAAGGCACTGAATCCTTACCAGCTTTACTGTAGCTGACCTCTTGACCTCTGACTTCCCTGTATGTAAATGTAAATAGAGTCTCATTACCAAGAAAAATAAGGTATTTAATTTTGACCACAGAATGGCCAGGAACAACTGGAGCACCTGCAGCTGCCCAAGTGACAATGAATAGAAGACAGTGTACAAATATAAAAATGCAGCATAGTCAAATATGTTAACATGCATACTCAGTTTGCTGAGTATTTTGAGTGTGCAATTACTGTACACTGCTGTCCCACAATGCAGTGTGCAGTGGAGGAGCTACTCACAACAAAACGTGAAATAATCAGATCAACTCTTGTCGACAGCAGCGTGTCTGTCAACTCAAGGGTCAAAGGTAAAAGGAGAAGTTCACATAAACTGTACTAAAATAAACCAAAAATCTGTTGATATACTCATTTTTTGCATTTGCTCACTAGCTGTTCTACAAAATTGAAGTATAGCAGCAGAAGACGTCTAAACGTAGGTCACATGATGCCGCCGTCGCCGGGTGTCTTGCATCATTTCCGATTAGTTAAAGCTGTGCATTGAAGTACACTGAAGTATATTGCAGTGCATTGAAATTTATATCATACTAATTGCCAAAACAGCATGCTATCAAGATTGGTACTCAATATATACGCTGGGCTTGTGGACCCACGGAGTGTTTGTATGAGGTTTAGAAGTAAAATAAACTCCATTTTAGAGCAGTGATATCACCTCTGAACCAGAAAATGGGCTCATATGCCCAGAAAATCATCCGCAGTACTGCCAACGTCTCTTTTTCTCTCTGTACTGATTGATTCTCTATGGTGTTGCACATTGGTCTGATGCACAAGGGAGGAGCAAACTTTCTTTCTCTTTCTCTCTTTGTTGTTTTTGGCTACGATAGACTGAACATTATGAGGGTTGCGATCCATTAGTAATTCCTTTTAAATTGTGAATGCCTGCTGTGCAACCACATTGTGTTTTTAAAATGGTGCAGATACCATATTTGAAGCTTATGTAATATATATTGAGGCTTATGGAGAAAGTCTTAAGACTTACATTTTACCCTATGGCATTATGTTATTATGGCTCCCTGTCACACAAAGACATAATGTCCCGCAATCCAGCAGTAACACTCATCCACTGGGCTGTCTGTTGTGCCATAAAGGAAAAATCCACTCCTTAACACTGTTTAAAAAGCAGCTATTGGCAATGTACCGCACAGTCATTTCTGGGCACAATTTGTTGTTTAGTGTATTTTTCTTATTCCTTTGGATAACTGGCCAAAAGCAGATGATACAGTATCACTTGGGGATTATTTCACAGCTAAAGTGGAGTTTAACTGTAGAAAATTTGTCAAATATTTAAAACATCAACTCAAATTTGTCAATCATTTATCAACTCAACAGTAAACAAGTTTTTGGTGTCAGTCCTGTTCTTTCTAGAGCTGCCACTTTGCACCAGTGTTCAATTATCATACGAGGAGAAATCCACTGAAGAGGAGGAGCAGGTACTAGTTTCTCTGCCTGGAGTAATTTCAATAGACCAGAATGCAATGCAGCCACAAGACATGTTGCATTCTCTCATTCTCTTTTACTTACCTGAAAAAACTTCCTTTCTTGCTCTTATTGTACTATTTCTATCACCACCCTATTGCTCTGTATACCTACATGTACACAAGGTCACATGCGGTCTCTGGGCGTCGTTGGAGGGCATTCTGGGAAATGTAGGAAACCACTAACTGAAGCAGAAGCAAATGAGGCGGGTGAAAGTGAAAGTGGGTACAACAAAAAAGTAAATTACAACACTTAATCACAAAATAACTCCTGCGACTCACTGAACATAAGAGATTGGTGATATATTACAGCATAGGGGTATCTGAGGGTGGATTTTTCCTTTAGGAATTTGCTGGAATAATATGATTTTCTACACCAAATAAAAGCTGAAATTACTTGATTAAAATTCATTTCATGAGCTTAATATTCTTTCTTCATTGTTTAGAGCCAGTAGTTCTTGCTGCCTGCTGCCCCACTTATATGATCATCAGGCTGGTGTCCATTATTCCCTGTAATCAATAACTGGGTATATCTTATTTGTCTGTTTAAAATGATGCTGCTGTGCTAAAAAGACTGAGAAACAAGTATTTTAATCAACCTCAACACACAGCAAAAGCACACTGTTTTGCCTATCAAAATACCAAAATGGAATAATTGACAAGGAAGAGGGTGAGAAAGGGGGAGAGAGAGAATGAACTGAGAGATAAGACAGACTAACAGAGAGACGGGTTAAAAGAGCAATGGTTGGAGATGGGTGGGAAGCGAGAGAGAGAGAGAGAGAGAGAAACAGACAGAAGTAGATGAAAGAGAGATGAGAGAGACTAAGGAAGAGAGGACAAGCAAACAAGAGGAGAGACAGACACCATGGGGCGCAGAGAGAGAGAGAGAGCGAGAGATGAGGAGGGAGTAAGAAACAGAGAGACGCACACAGCTGGAAGACAGAAAAAAAAAACAGACAGGGGAGGGAGTGATAGATAGTAGAGGTTTATTTGCTTTTGTTGTGCCAACATCATTTATCTCCACTGAACGGTCTCCCAGAGCTGAGAGGCTGTATGACAGAAATCAATCAGAGGGCAATCGTCCATACACCTCCACTGATGCACCGACGCATCGATTCAGGCATTAGGAGAGGGATGGAGAGGGAGGGAGAGATGAATGGGTGGCCGGGGAGGGACGGAGACGGGTGAGGTCCGGCAGAGATGGCGGAGGAGCAGAGGGGATGAAAGAGGAGAGGTGAGAAAAGAGAGATGAAAAGACAGGAGTGGAGGGGAAAAGAAGCTGGATGCTGGAAATCTGGTCCTGCACAGGTTCATGTAAACGTCTCTGTGGGGAGATTCATAGAAGACGTTGTGGGGTGACTATAACTCACAGAGCAGCGAACGTGCACACCCACAAAAATCTCAGCTAAACAAATCCGTGGTCCGCTAAGTCAAACAAACGATAAGTGTTTGTGCGGTTACAGATTTTGTGTCCCGTGGCATCAGCACAGCAGCCACAACTAAATTCTGCTTAAAGGTCTCCAAAAAAGAGGCTGCTGTCACCCTGTGCTGTAAAGCAACGCCACAAGATCGTTTGTTTCTTTGTTTTTTGTTTTATTTTCAGACTCTTCTGTATATTTTGGAATGGCGTGTGCGTCACTGCCTTCTAGGACATTTGTAAGCACTGCAAAAAATCTCCATCTTAACAAGTCATTTAGCCTCATATTCAGTGTTAAAATGCTTGTTTTTCTTCAGAAAGTCAAAAAATCTGACAATAGGATGGGATAATCCCACTTGTTTCCAATGCAGTTTCACTTGTTTCAGGAATTTTTCTAGGAACAGGTATAAATATCTTGAAATAAGGCAGAATAAGGCAGATCAGCCCACTAGGATCAAGAAAATGACACTTGATTAAAGACAATTCTGGAAACAAGTTGATTACCATTGGAAACAAGTGGGATTATCTCATTCTATTGACAGATTTTTGACTTTCTGAGGAAAAACAAGTATTTTAACACTGAATATGAGACTAAATGACTTGTTAAGATGGAGAGTTTTTGCAGTGTCACCCACATACACAAATGTTATATGCAAACATTTAGTTTAGTTTAGCTTAGTTTATTTGTTTGTTTAAGAAGGGACAATGCACACTGATGAACACGAGGATTGAAGTCCATCATGTAAATATGCCAGAAAAAGAACATGCAAAAAAATTTAAAAAAATAAACATAACCACAGACAAATAATAAAATAATAATAACATATAGGCAATAATAAACAATAACAATTTGTGTATGGGGCCTTTGTAACTGGCCTTGAGGAGAAGAGGGGAGGGGACAGGAGAGCAAAGGAAAGGAAAGGAATATTTCACCCCTCAAAATTCAAATGTCATTATCATCTCCCCCTCATGTCAGTCAAAACTCCATTGAGATTCGTTTGACCACAAAACACACAGAGTCGCGTTGTGCTCAGGAGTAGCCCGGTTCCTTGATCTGCTTTCCAGACCACAGATAAAGAAGAAAATTACCATTGCTGCTACCTACAGAATAACCCTACATGATGTGAATACGTAAATGCAGTTCCTTTGCTCTCACAGTCTCACAGACCTACATTTACCTTTAATCACATGACTTTGTGGAGAGCCCATGGTTGGAGGCTGAACTGTCACACCAGCTGTTATGGATGCAAACAGAATCTGTGGGCTCACTTGCCTGTTGTAGCGGAGTCTTGCAGTCAAATAAAATCAAAAATTAGTATCAAATTATTGTTCAGTCAGCCTGTCATTATGGCAAAATAAACCTTGACAGGGTGATCAGGACTCGACGAGGGGTCTTGTATTGCCCTTACATGTTCACACAACACTTGGCTCAGGTTGCATAAATTGTTTCGAGACATCTGACGGGGGTTTTATGCCTTTTGTTGGTTCTCTGCTCTGTTTGATCCATGGTGTTGGCGCTGACACGGGCATGAGTGGATGATGACAGAATGAAATGATGGCCAATGTGAGGGAATGATGGAGGGATGAGGAGGACGGATGAAAAATGAGGTTTGTGTGTGCGTGTGTGTGTCAGTGTTTGTGTGTGTGTGTGTGTGTGTGTGTGCGCATGAGTGCAATGTGTGGCAGCCAGGTCACTTTACTGGCTGGGGCTAACTGAAACTGTGGAGGTCCATGCTGAGATCAATACATCAGAGCCTGGAGCCCCTGTCAAGGAGCAATGTGTGTGTTTGTGTGTGTGTGTGTGTGTGTGTGTGTGTGTGTGTAATAGCATGTGACAGTCGTTAGACTTCTGTCAGACTTCCTCCCCACCTCCCTGGAAGAGGAACGACATGAGAACACATGAATCAACCCCCTGCACACACAGCACACACACGCACACAAACGAGTGTGTGTGTGTGTGTGTGTGTGTGTGTGTGCTGAGTGATGCTCGCCAGGGGCAGGGCCGACAGTCTGACACCTCTGATGACACGGAGGGGAACCCCACCTGACACCAGCCTCCCTTTCTCTGCCCAGCGGCAAACAGATAATACTT
>OMKZ01049439.1:0-21209 GCA_900302535.1 Neoniphon sammara | reverse complement strand
CCCTCGCTCTTCTTTCATGCCAGGCCAAGCTGACAGTGACACTACCGACCAGCAACATTAGGATTACCCACGGCCTGAGCCCCAGCACAGCCCGCTGGATCCTCCCTGCTTGCCCTCTCTCCCTCTGTCTTTCATTTTGTGTGTCTGGCTCTGTCCGCCTTTTGTCTTTGTTTTCTCACAACTTCTCCCTGTTTCTGTTTTCCAGACACTGGAGACGCCTGGGAATGCAGTGAACTGCGCCGCCCTGAAATGTCAAACCGAGAAACACTGGGTTTTACATTTTTGCCACTTGGTAATGTGGCAACATGGTAAATTGGACATACTGTAGGAAGGCCTTACTATTGTTATTTACGTGTGGCTGTGCATGTCTGTCAGTGTCCATCTGTGTCTGCGTGCGGTTAAAGCAGCCAGTCACTCCAGTTTTCTGGACCGCAGCTAAATTGGCTCATTTATCTAAGTATTGAGTCCAGGGCCAGTCTCGCCCAACCTCAGCCTTAAACAACAGCCTCTCTGCGGGGGAAGCACAGCACGGCTCCATATTGGAAAACTAGAGACATTGTTAAAAGAACAGACAAGACAAACAAAAACATGGCTTGCCAAACTCATTGCACTGAGGATAATGATGAGTTTAATAGACGGAGTACCACACAGTTTGTGTCACAGCACTGTCAGATGATGAGATCAGGCAAGTAGAGCTGGAGTGCATGTTAATCATGAGCAACCATATTTACATACAGCATGACAGCAGAAATCCATGACATTTGCAAAGTGCAAGTAGGCCAGCACATTGCAAAAGTTGCATTCAACCAAGTTTTCTTGTTTTGTAGTATTGGTCAGGTCTGATGTCCATGAAAAGAAGGATGCCTTCATTAAGGTTTGTTTTCCATGCAGAAACTGTACATCTTGTTCTTTCATACCTCAGTGTAGTGACTTTGTGCCCACACTGGAAAGAAATATAAAATTGCTTCCTTCATTACTTGTTCAACAAAAATAAAATGTTCTAAAGTCACAGTGAAATGGAAAATGACTTTTTCAACTTGTTAGCTAATTTCCCATGCCAGAATATTCACCTATTTAACCATTTAAAATTCTACCACTTTGTTTAGAATTTGTCAAATTTGAAAAGAATGTTTCAAAATTCGCGTCATTTTTTAAATGTGTGTAAAACATTTAAACAAACATTTATTTGTGTAAATAAAAAAATAAATAGATCTGTCAAATTTGTAAATTCCCACCAGCAACCTGCCAAATTCTAACAGGTTAAAAACAATTGCCAAAGAATTTACTGAAATGACTTTTTTTTTTTGGTATTTTTTAATATCAAAACGTCATTATTTATGCTTATTTAAAAACAGTGGCCGCACCTGATTTGGCGCCGTTTTTTCTGTAGGCAGGTCACTACGTTTGGAGCGATTAACCACCAAAATGGAGAATAACCTGTCCTGTGAAAGCACCAATGGCAGTCACATAAACAATATTTGAACTCTCCATATTGCAAATACATGTTTTATCCACTAACTTTTTGGACTGAAAAGTCGGTAAGACACACTACATTTTAGATAATACTTTTCAATCAAACAAACACAAACAAAATCCCTTATCTCTTGTTGCTGCCTGCCATGTGCTTTGTGTTCTTCTTCTTTGTGTCTCGCCACCTCGTCCAAACGGGGTAAGCGGCGCATGACCTGGGTGATTTTATTAAATAGAGTGCCAACTCCGCGTAACCAGCACGCCCTGAACGCATCTGCTGTTCAGATAGAGCGCAGCCTGTGTATCTTCAGTGGTGATGTCATGCTGAACACAGTAGGCATGAATAATAATCTCAGCCAATAAAAATATCTCACTTTTGAACAATCATGCCCATCGCATCAAAAAAATCCCATTAAAAAAGTCAAAGTCAAATAGATTCAAAATGGTGAGATTAAAACCTAATGTTAAAATAATCACAAATAATCACTTTTTTTTTCTCACCACAATTTCACTGTGAATTGCATTACAGTGAAATTAAACTATTCCGGGCACCCAGAGACCCAGAGTTAAAGTGATAGTTTGGATTCTTACCCATATAATAGTACTTGCTGCTCCGTGTGAGTGTAATAGATCCTGCAAGTTTGACCCATCAAACTACTTCTTCTTTACTTCTTTAGTAAAGTAGTTCCCCCATTTTCAAGTAGTCCCCCATTTTTGGAAAAAGAGGGGACTGCTTCTTTAAGAAAGTAATCCCATCATTTTCGAATAGTTCCGCATTTTGGGAAAAAGAGGGGACTATTTCTTTAAGAAATTAGTTCCTCTGCTTTCATTCAGTGGGGTCTTAGGTCAAAGTGAGGTCCCTAGTCTCCAATTTGAAAACCACTGGCCCAAACTGCAATGAGCAGCACTCAGAGAACAGGACTCACCAGTATTAGATGTTTTGCCCCTCCTGTCTTTTTGGTATCCTTTGGCATCAAGCTTGACAGGCCTGTCAGGTGGGTGAACATGCAGTTATACTGATGTCACCTCACAGGATTTCTGGGTATTGAAGTTCAAATTTGTCAAAGTTTCCTCTTTCTGCCATTTGGGGCCGCCAGGAAACTTACTTGTGAGAGATAGTCGTGGACATGTGGGTTGACGGCATGCAGCCAAATGACTCTAACAGGCCTTACATCATATGTCCGTCCCAAAAAGTGATCTCAAAGCAAATTGAAACTTTTAATTTAATTAAACTGTCCGATGAGGATTTGTTGATTTGACAAATGCTTAATTTTGAGCCTCTAAATCAATTGTGGCATTATAAAAATTGGTCAGCATAGCTTTATAGCACAATTTATCAGTTTATCAAGTGCAGCTGGCAACAGTCATGTCATTTCCAGAATTCTATGCCAAAAGTGGATGCTTTGAAAATTAGTTGAATACAGCACAAAACCATCTTCTCTGCACCGTATATCCACTGTACAGGATCTCCAATATCTTCAATATGCTCATCCATCACTCTGTTTATATACGTCTATCCTCAGTGGAGCCCGGTCTTGTTCTGGCGTGAGTCTGACTGAATTTCATTTCAGAGCGGAAGCCGGTATCACTGAGCGTTACCTCATAAAGAAAATCCCGCAGCATTGTGTTTGAGCTGGATATCTAAATAATTTTCCGTGCTGAATATTAGGAGGTGAGCGAGACAATGCAAATGGCAGGCATACTCCACAGCCACTGCAATGTATCTGAATGGTAGAAAAAGGTCTGGCATACCCTCTAAATATATATATTGTTGAATATGATTTGATAGCATGATTTAGTAATTTGAAGGGAGCATATCTTTGTTCGCAGGGCCATAGTTCCCAAGGTCCTATGTTTCCAGGGCTTTATACTCCTGCAGTGTATTTTTCTCAAAGTACAAGCACCCCTGTGTTCCTTCAGTCCTATGTTCCCTAAGCAAAAAAAGAAGAGGACTGTCCAAACTTTTTATATTAACAAAAATGCATAATCTGACTGATTTTTATGGACAAGCTTCTTTCAAAGATTTAAACTTATTCAAACACACTTGTGTTGTACACTATAGTGAACAAGAATAGAATAATGTATTCAGTGATAGGAATGTTTTAAATGAATGTTTTAACATGTTATTTTAACTTTGCTGCAATTCATTACAGTACAGTTATGTAGCTGAGTATTACTTAAGACTGACATTAGTTTTAAGATTACAAAACTTTAACAAAGTTGGTATTAGTGCTGGCATTAACAACATAAGCCACATGATGATAATCATTAGCAACATACATAGAAATATCTCACATGAGCCGGTAAAAAAAAAAAAAAAAAAAAAAACTACACCCCCCACATTATGAACTGAACTTATTAAATTAAACACTATTGTTTCTTCAGATTACATCATGTATAACAGGTACGGTACATATAACAGTACGGACATAACTCTTCTTTTTATGTTGAGGGAACACTGGATTGAGGAAACATGGGGCTGCTCTAGTTTTAAAAGTTACACTGAGGGAAAACTTATGGCTGACCACATTTGAAGTCAGATCAGGTACAATTTCTGTTTGAGATATTAAGCCCAAAATTCTCCAAACTCATCTCTGCTGCGCCTATAGGTGCACATGGATGAACACAGTAAATGATCTTCTGTGTTTACCACTGTGATGGGTAGGGAAGAGAATGCAAAAGCCCCGACAGCCCCAAGTTAGTCTGCTTTCTTCAACGTATTAAATGCATAAACTAATCTAGGGCTTAATTAATTTGAAAATGAGCTTTTAATTCATTTAATAATATGGGAAAGGAAAATAAAGTATGATAAGCTATAGATTATGATGGGCAAGACACCCGAAATGCAACAATTCAATTTATTTTGTGCTGGCAATGTTGACAATGAATGGATTAGTGGTGGGCTGGGATGAAATATGGGATGCAAGAAATTATAGGATGTCATACAACAGTACTCCCATGAACCAGGCTGGCTGATGGTAGGTGATGTAAAGTGTCCACAGTGCAAAATTCATGAGGACCAGCAGTGAAAGGAATACTTCACCTCCAAATATATGTATATTTTGTGTCAACAGAGACCAAAGGTTCTCAAGCACATCACCCACTTTTGTTAGAGTGCAGCAAAATGGGTATGAAAACATCTGTTTCGTGCAGTATAATCCAAGTGTTGACTCTCTGTTTGTATGTTCACCATGTCCCAAACAAATGCACTTATGAACCACTTCTGGAAAATGCACGAGCACCTGTGCCTGATTGACCCGCAAAACCAGTTTAGCCAATGAAAGACTAGGATTGCTGGCCACTGAAAAAGCCAAAGGGCCGGGGGTCTTCAGTTCAGAACTTGTGCATTGTTGCATGTGCATTTAGCAATATTTTAGCTTAAGTACACTTGTTTGGGAGATATGACTGGAGAGTCCAGACTGAGAATACAGTGCATTAAGTGTTTGAGAATGTAATGTAAAGTAATGTAAAGTAATGGGGATGTTGAGAATTCGCATTTTCATATCTCTTTTACTGCTGTTTGTCGTTTAATTGGACACTAAAGGGAACTTGGGGTGAGTAAATTACAAAATACATAGTGAAATATTCCTTTAAAACGCTGTCGACTGACCTGAGCATTACATTTTTCAGTCTTGACTTTGGCAGCTTTTTTGGGTTCTTGGATCGGCAAGACAGGCTGACAGTCTGTGGTCGGCTTGCCCAGCCCTCACACTTGCCCTGTGGTTAAAATATCAGTCCTGGATATCTATCTTATTTTCATTACCTTACGGATTCCCTTTTTCTTCTTCATCTCAAGTGCCTCACTTTCCATCTCCCAGATTAGCACACTTGACACTTGACAGATCTAACTATGAATATATTTGAATATATCTTTCGTCTTAGCATGAGTGCGCGCACGTGTACTTGTGATTATTTGTTTGTGTGTGTGTGTATGTGTATGTGAGTGGACGTGTGTTCTTTTGTATGCTGGCATCCGTCAGGACCCAGCTGTGTCGGCGTCTCCTCCATCAGAGAAAAGTTAGCTCTCTGTGAGGTAATTAAAGTGGAAGCATCTGTTCCAGCTCTGCACATCTCACACCTGAGCTGCTACTAACTCTAGCATCGACCGACAGACAAAAACACAGAGTCTGGTAAGGCTGAGGATACACAGCACAACTTTTAGCCCAATCATAGCCACTATTTTGACACCCCGACTAATTTTCAAGATTGAGTCTGAGCTGGATTGGGCCAGATGTACTGGTGATCTTGCAGTGTGTTAAAGGTATACTCAAATGTTTTGGGCAAAATACCCTTCTTCCAACTTACCCAGACTGAGACAAGATGTTTGATACCATTTTCACCTCTGTACGTCCACTGCTTCGGTTCTTATGGGTTGCATTTCGTGTTAGCTTAGCATAAAGACTTGAAGTCTACAGGAGTCATTAGCCTAGCTCCGCCAAAGTGAAAATATAAACCTTACAGCAATTCCAACACTGTCTTATTTACATAATGTCTCATGTATTTGAAATACATGTTGTGGAATTTAAAAAAAAAAATGAGGGTTGTTTTACAACTATAATTATAGTTCCTACCATCTAACTTCTCCTAAAATGACTTAAAGCATGTATTTCATTACCATGTAAGACAGCTTCAGTGTTGCTGTAAGGTTTATTTTTTTACTTTGACAGAGCTAGGCTAATGACTCCTGTGAACTTCAAGTCTTTATGCTAAGCTATCATGAAACGCTGACCATTGAAACCGAAGCAGTGGACATACAGAGGTGCAAATGGTATTGAACATCTTGTCTCAGTCTGGGTAAGTTGGAAAAAGCATATTTTGCCCAAAATGTTGAAGTATTCCTTAAAGGATTTTAATCTACTGTAGTGTGAACTGGTTAAGTACACAAGCACGGGAGGAAAAACACTCCATGGTCGTTTGGGTTAAGTATTGTAGCAAAGCTAGAGTTTGTGTGTTTCCCAAATCCAGCTAGTCATCAAGTGTGTGATCCTATATAATGCAGGAGGAAAAGATCTGTCAGTAGTGTGTTGGGCAACAGTTTCACTGTATGTAATTAAAGGGAAATCCCATCCTTGGCTCCTCTTCAACTGTTGCATCGCATCAAACTGTGATGTCCAGCGAGTTCCAGGGATAATTTGGTGATGAACTCTTGTAATTTACTTTTTGGTGCAGTCATGTTCCCTCAGTCTGTCTTGCCTGCTCCTAGTTCACTTCCTGATCTCCTGCATTTTCTAGAACCCCAGAGAAGGAGTGTGAATTTGTTGCCTTCAATCAAAGGTGGATATGTGAGCATACAAATAGAGCTAGCTGGCCAACTAATTCCCGAAAATTGCATTGCAATCTGGTCTACTCTCCTGTCACCAAAGAAATTGCTATCTGACTCTTCTATGATGGATTTTTCCCTGTATGATAGTTAAACGTCAGTGTAGAACAGTGAGTCTAGAAAGAAGCACTGGCTCTTTAATTCTGTGGGACTGACTTGTCCCATTGATGTTTTAAATTTTAAAAAACTCCATTCTGGCTACAGCAAATATCTTGACATAAGGTGATGGGCTCTGCAGCACATTGTACCAGTACATTACCAAAAGTTCTTTTAAAACAAGTAGTTTTAGTGTAGACTTTCTCCATTAAACAAGTAGTTTAATCATAGTATGCATACATTATATACATTGAGTGCATTATGCAAATTTGGATAGCACTCCTAGGAGGATTTTTTTTTTTTTTTTGCAAATTGAAAGGCAGTTAACTACTGCAAGTACTAGATATTTTTGACTACAAAAGAAAAGGAAGTAAATGTAGTTTTCATCCTCTTATACTTTCACATTTTTTTTGTTAAAGTCCGAGTTCAAGCAAACTCATTTCATGCACAGAAAAAAAGAAAACTATATCAAACTTATCAAACCAACCTGTTCTTGCAGCACTACACTTTACAGCGGCGACACATGCACACACACACACACACACACACACACACACACAATTACAGTCAATTACGCCTGCAGAGCAACAAAGGCGCTCTGCGTGCCATTTTGCTTCCATATGGAAAGCTGAGTTGATCACCTCCCACGTCGCTGCCATTCTCCTGCAAACTCACCTTAACTGGAGATTGTGTAGCTGCAGGGCCCTGCTATAAACTCCATGCCGAGTGCAAAAGCCACAGGTCGGCTCTGGCAAAGAGGGAACGTGTGTGACAGAGTGTGACAGTATGCGTCTCCGTGTTTGAACAAGAACCCTGTCCTCCCTATCCTTTCCAATCTCGCACACAGCAGTGGACCGATCACGACACAGGTTTACTCATCAACTCACCCGTGGAGCCCCTCGATTTGAGGGGATGCTGCATTAGTTCTGGTTGCTGAAAATACACTGGGAGCTGTGGGGGACGTGCTATTGTGACAGCTTGCTATATGGGGCAATTTGCGAGGACGCTGTATAATATTAGTCAGTTCCTCCAGAAATTTACTCCTCAAATTAGCCATGAGTGTGTGTTTTCAGTCATATTGAAAGAAAACAACCCAAATATTGCTCATATGAACCCACATTTAGACTATAGCCACACTAAGGCCCAGATTTACTGAAAACATTAGTGGGTGCTAAACATTTTCAGTGTTCAAAATCAGCATTGTCAAGACTTTGGTTCTGCACATACAAAGTTTTTAAAGGCTTTAGCAAACTGGGACCTCAGCTGGGTATTTTTCTCTCTTTTGGTCTTCCATTCACACTAACACAGCACATTCAACCACTGAAAATGGATATTTTCAAAGATACCCTCAGAAGTGGATATATTTAAATATGTGGATTATAGTGTGGATGGGGAAAACAGAACTTTAAAAACGCCTACACATGACTGTCATGTGATCGCACTCAGGCGCTAGCCAAGCATCCAAAATGCTTGTCCTCATTTTAAAAAGCAGCTCAACTTCATAGTTGATTTTGAGTTCCTGCTGGCACTTCAAGAATTCAGCTAAGCCCGTTTTTTTGTTTTTTCTCTTTTTTTCATATGTATTCATGTCTACGTGAGACGTTTGATATCAGGCACTTCACTATTCTTTTTCAAAAGATTACTGATTCATGTTTGCTTGCTGTCATTTCCTCTGCACCCTGATGAAGGCTCTCTGGAACTGAAACGTGTTGGTCAGCAACATGGCTTTTAAATCACAATCAGCCATGTACTTAAAGTCTTTTTTTCCATTGACTTTACCCTCTCCAATAAGCACCTGATTGCTGTTTTGCCTGATTTAGGACCAACGCAGCGCTCTTCTATCTATTTTTTGGTCAACTAAGTTACCATTGCTGGCTAACGGGCTAACAGGCTAACACAGCAATAACAACACTTCTGCAAAGGGCAGGTCGGAGGCAGAAGCAGAATAGTGTGGAAAGGACACTGCCTAGTGTGGACGGAAATCAAAAGACACAAATACGGCATTTTCAAATTTATCCAGCTTTAGTGTGGGCATAGCCTTCGTTCCAGACGCCCCCATTGCCCTGCTCTCCCTCTTTTAGCTCTCATTAGATCGTGTATCATCCTTCACGACTGTGAGGTGCTTGACGCCTCTGCCCTTTGATGTCCACTTGGAGAAAAATTCAAAGGATGCTTCAAAACCCCCTCACCTTTTCACACACGCGCGCACACTATGGCGGCATTGTCAGCCCCTCGCCACCGCTTAAATGGGACGCTCCATTCTGGCGTTTGAGAAGACTTCACGTGCTCTTTCCATCTGTCGTCTGATCAGAAATCAAAGGCCAGCTCTTGTTCAAGCTGCTGCCTGACCTTGGACAGACTTCCTTAAATGGTCGACGAAAAAGAAAAAATAGATCTGAATGGAATGAAGCAGCAGAGAAGTTTCATCAGCTGCCTTAAAGCTGCCATCATTACCAAAGTCCCCCATGAATAGATGGAGTCCAATCCGTGTGTTTATGTGTATGTGCGTGCGCATGGACCTGTGTGTGCGCGTGTGTGTGTGTGTGCAGTCTCTGTGCAAGCCACTGTACTCTCAAAAGGCTCATTAATTATAGTTGGAGTCATTATGGAGATAAGTGTGAGCCTGACTATTGGTGCTGACGATAAGAAGAAGAATTACCTGTTTTGGTCCCTCTGCTTTCTAATCAGCTGCCCATTAGAGATATCAAGGGACTTCTATTATCATCGCTGCGCTACTCCATGTCTCTTTTTCTTTTCTTCTTCTGTTCAGCCTCCGTCCATCCTTCAGCACATCCTCGCCTCCTATCTGTCCATCTCCGTACCTGCTTTTTGTCTGTTTGTGCGTGAAAGAGGAGGAGAGAGGAACGATGTGTGTGAGAGAGAGAAAGAGAGCGTGGGAGATAAAATTGTGTGCCGAAATGAGAGAGAGAGAGCAGCGTGTGTGGCGATGAGTTACTTTATACATTTGAACCCAAAGTTCCTTTCTCTGACTTGTGGACGTTGACTGTGCTTTGACCATATCTTACAGATATGTTAATCAGCTCATCCCACCCTTCATTGTATTTCCATGCTTGTGAGATGTGTAGTTGTAGTAGATGTGTAGATGTTTGTGTAACCCCTTATCATTACATGCCAAACCTTAAAAGTATACTCCAACATTTTGAGCAAAATGTCCTTTTTCTGACTTACAAGATGAGATGTTCAATACCATTTCCACGCCTGTACGTCCACTGGTTCGGTTCTGATGGTTAGCTTAGCATAAAGACTTGAAGTCTACAGGAGTCACTAGCCTAGCTCCGACAAAGTGAAAAAATAAACCTTACAGCAAAGCTGTCTTACTTACACAGTGTATCATATATTTGAAATATCCATCTTAGATTTTTTTTTAAAAAAAGGAGTCGTTTTTATAATTTATGTTTTATGTTGTTTTATAATTTATAAAAATTTATAGTTCCAACCATCTAACTTTTGTTAAAAGTCTTTTTTTTTTTAAATTTAATTCCAAGACGTGCATTTCATAACCGTGTAACACACGATATGTTGTGTAAATAAAACAGCTTCGGAGTTGCTGTAAGTTTTATTTTTTTTTACTTTGACAGAGCTAGGTTAATGACTCCTGTAGACTTCAAGTCTTTATGCTAAGCTAACATCAAATGCTATCCATAGGACCCGAAGCAGTGGACATACAGATGTGAAAATGGTATCGAACATCTTGTGTCAGACTGGGCAAGTCAGAAAAAAGGGTATTTTGCCCAAAATGTTCAAGTATTCTAACCTTAACATCCAAGTCCTAGCCCTAAATAGTCCCGTGTATAAGTGAGGACCAGCTAAAGCTAGAGACACACCATGCGAATGTCAAAGAACTAGTGCCAGTTGAGGCTGATGGTCAAATCATTTTGACCATCTGGACTAACCCTTCATTGTTATCCCACTCTGAAGCACGTCAAATGGTTTATTTGGTATATGTATTGTCAGTATGTCTGCTGAAAAGTTGCAACTGGCCCTGTCATTGTCAGCCTGAAGTTTTTTCTGCCTGTGGAACAGCATTTTCCCCATCTTTCTTCCTTGTGAGGACATTCCTTCCTCAAAAGTATTCAAATACAAGAACATGCATGCACAAACTTCTCGTACGGACCCAGATGTGGACATTGCAATCTCAAGCTGACACACAAACCGTTCACCGCAAATCACTGTGAGTGACTAAATTTTGATCTATAGTTGAGTGACTGGACAAACACTCTTGGCCAGTGGAAATTTAGATTATACTGATCTTCGGCTGTGTAGCCTAGTGGAAGACACTCAAAAAGGGAAGCAAACTCAGTGACAAAAATAATGCTCAGGTTGATTTAAAATGTATTTAGAGCTGAAACCCAGAGTCTTCCTCAGGGTGTGCTGGTTTTGTGCTTTCTATTGGGAATGCACTGTCACCCCATACTTGTTTATAAGTTTATTTCCTGACTGTGAGGATTTTACTGTAATTTGAAATGTAAAAATGCCTCTTAGCTCCTACAGGGATTGGTGACATATGCGATGACGATTGGTTGACAGCAGGACGTACACCATCTCCCAGCCCTGTTTTCAGCACACACAAGTGTCAAGCAATTAAAGTGGAATATGTGAATTCCGCTTCAGGGCGGACTTCCCCTTTTAATGAGTCACTTCTGGAAAGTTTGGGGCAAAAACTGTTGGACCGTTATGCGGGTAAATATAGGTCAGAGTACACACGCTAGGTGCTCTGTTACCCTGTTTCTACTGTGACTTGATTCCCATTCTGTGCTGATGTAAATGCTGATTGACTTGTTTCTGATGTCCCCAGCATATGGCTAATAAAGGTTTTAGTGTGGCAGAGCCGCAGGAGCCCCCGAGCTGCCAGGATCAAAGTGACAGCCTTCAAACAGGCCTTTGTGTTCTCCAGCCATTGGGGCATAGCACCGCCAACACCTGGTGTGAGCCATATGAATATCATTAGCTTAGTTTGTTTGTCTGTGTGTGTGCACGTGTGTGTGCGTGTGTGTGTGAGTGAGGCATGCTTGTGTGTATGAGCTATGATTCAGCAGATATGGATTCTTGAAGGCAGATACTGTTGTTATTTTTTTGACTGAAGCAGTCAGTAGCATTTATTTTGTGCCAAGTGGTCAATTACAGCCATTGCAGGTTAAGGGCTTCCCATAGAAAACCAGTGCAGTATTGATCAAATATACAATAAATATGTAATCAAACAAACTGCATCACATCCATCACATTAGAGGTGAATGACAATGACTGGCTTATATCCATTATTTAATAAAAGGCCTATATTCAGCTTAAAAGGTGCTTATTAGTATGAGTTTCTATGGAAGGACTTGTTCTATGATAAATGCTACTGTCAGTTACAAGCAAATTTGATGTCTGACTTGTGATAATGTGTGTCTTGTAAGAAAGCTGTCTCGCATTGCTGTCTATGGCAAGAGAATCCATTACTCACACTAAAAGTACATACATGAAGAAATGAAAATGGATTAAAGCAAAAAAAAAAAGTGCCATTTTTTCTTTGCCTTAATCCACCTTTGTGTCCTATTTTTTATATGATCTCTTAAGTAGTAGCGAGTGGTTTCTCTTGCCATAGACAAAGATGGAAAATTACTTACTTACTTGCTACTTTCATGCATTAGTAAGTCATCAAATTTGTAATTGCCAGCTGATTAAGAATATGGCACTTGTTTCATGTTGTGACATGCCCATTTGAGGAGGAGCAGCTCCTCTCTGCTGCTGTCTCACTTTGTGATTGAGGCAGATAAGATGGCTGGGTTTTTTACATAAGAAAAGATATTTAAAGATATTGACTAATCAGCACAATATATCAGCTATTGGTATTGGCCTTCAAAAACCCATATCAGTCAGACCCTATTATCTTTGATCATGTGAATGCGGGAAAACTGTCTTGCTTGTGTGTGTGTTGCAGACAGCAGTCCATGACGGCAAACCCAAGACCTTTGCACCACGCTGCCCAGCACCACAGATAGAATCGATTAGCGTCAGCAGGCCATTGTCAGCCGAGCTGCCGCCGTCCTCGCCGACCGCCGTCCGATAGACAGACCGCAGTGCGCCCAACTTCACAAAAAACGCGCTCAAATGTCAGGGTTCAACCTCAGTGTGAGTGTGAGGTGTGAGCGAGCATGTGTGCGTTGGAAGCAGAAATCAACTGGCTGATCGCAGAGTGTGAAGCAGGGCAGTGGACTTAACAGTGTGAGAAAACAAGTTATGACTGGCAGAGAGAGCAAGAGAGAGAGAGAGAGAGGGGCGAGAGTGATTGAAATGGGTCTGAATAGGAAGTGTTGTTGTTTGATAGCGTGCGTCTCCAGTGTGTGGTAGCTGTCACTAATCCATCACACCTATTGATCCTGGGAGAGTGAAAGAGCAGTTGGACACAGGAGGTGGAGAGACAGAGAGGAGCAGACATCGAATGAGAGAGAGAGAGAGAGAGGGAGGGGAGGGAGAGGGCAAGCAACCCTCACACACACACACACACACACACACACGCACACACACAGTTCTGTCTGTCCTGTTCAGAGGTGTCTTTGTACCCCTCTGTATGCCATTCATCTGTCCACACCTATCGATCCTGTGCTGAAATATAGGACTGTTTATTCACATTCAAGCCACAACAGCAGGCTGCCGAGAGACATATTGATTTTGTGTGTGTGTGTGTGTGTGTGTGTGTGTGTGTGTGTGTGCGTGTGCGTGGGTGGTGTATGTGAGTGGGTAGGTGTTTGGGGGGGGGGGACTGCAAACGGTATATTTTAGCATGGACAAAGATCTAATTCTGATACGTGTTTCATCACTAAGAGAATAAGGAGTATATCTTCCAGAGTACATATGTTACTGTGTAAATTTAGATTTTTTTTTTTATTTATTTGATAATGCACATTGGTATACTGTGTACGGTATGTGTGTTTGGTTTTTTTATTGTTTCAGCAAATGCTGTTCTTTTGCACACCACCACAGTGCACTGATGGTAGTGTTTCATACTTTTATCCATCTTCTATATGATTTTCACCTCGGAATTGACGGCTGCATTATGTTTAATATCGCACAAGTGATATCTTATTTCGCATACTGTAGTTTTCTTTGCTGTATCTGTATCTTAGGTTACAGAAAACTGCACGTGAAAGGAGAGAAAACCATAGAAATCAAGAACAAGAGGCAGCGACCCCATTCATTTCTATGACTAAAGCTATTTTTTATTTTATTTATTTATTTATTTATTTATTTTTGCCAAATGCAACATGGCAACAGGTCATTTCATAATTACAGTGGTAAGATTATGGGAGAAAACTTGCTACCATGGCAATAGAAACAGGAATAGAAACATACTTAGTTTTCACTTGTGGAAAACAGCAGCATCCTTCTATACAAGTCATACTGGCTGTCAAAATAAGAGTCCCTGAGAAATGTGGCTCCTTCAGCAACTGGCAACTTGCTTGTTTTCGTGTACACCTTTGATAAACTAGAAAGCACTCAGTAGAGCATTTTTCAGTATCTGCCACTGCTAACACTATTGTCAAGATATGCCACTTGCACATGTTGGATTTTCACCAAAAATGATCACACCCGTTGCCAATCAGTGTGAAAAGTGAATCAGCTTTTCCTTGCCCCATGACCAACCTTTTCACAAAGTTTCTTTATGTTTCCTGAAAAAGATAGGTGCCTTTTAATGTGAAGCCATGCCCACTGCCACTGTAATCAGTATTCTTTAGGCGTCAATAAAATGAATTCACTGGAAGATTTACAGGCACAGATTTGGATGACTTTTATTCTGATATTCATGTTTGAGATGCCATGGTCCTCACCTGCGACGTGATGACGCGGGCAGGTTGTGTTTTCCTCCAAAAGTTTTATGATTTTTCACCTTAATTTCAGAGGTGAACAGATCCTGGAAAGTTTGTAAATGTGATGTTTTACAGCCTTAGATTACACAGGCGGGCTATGGAGAAATGCCACTTTTGGCGCCATTTTTGGTCACCTCCTGCAGGTTGAAATGCCAGCTGGCTTCGACTGCTAGCTCTAGTTCTCATATGATTTCTACGGCAAGAACAGGGACAGCGTTGGGAAAGAAAGGAAGAAAAACCACAAGAGATGGCCCTTCTCTGTAGAACGGGAGGAAAAGACAAAGGGAGGCTGGCAGAAGCAGGTGGAGGTAAAGCCAGGGCAGAGGTCAGTAGGTTGATAGACGCCTGCTGTGTTGGGGTTGGACACCAACCGTCTCTCTCTCTCTCTCTCTCCTCTGTTTCTGGCCTTCTCTCTCTCTCTCTGTCTCCCCTGTGGGTCTTTTGTAAGGTTATTTCCGGCCTGACGGAGCCCCTTGTTTCAGCACGTTGACCTTTAAAAGTGAGTGATGGCGGTTCTTATTGTCTGTAAGGCAATAACTGTCTGGACACAGGTAATCTTCACTACGCTCGTGTCAAATCGAGTTTCCTGCACCAGGCCCGAATGGCTTTGCAGTACCCACAGACCCAACACACACACACACACAAAGGCACACATCTGAAACATGTGCACGATGAACACGCTCGTACACGTTAAAAGTGCAACACACACACACATGCTGGAGAGCTACACTCTATCAGGAGCACTCAAAGGCAGCAGGGAGACGCGTGGTGTAAAGGTCAGAAATCTCAACACCGGCACGGAAAGGTTAAAGGCAGGGCTAGAAATAACCCCTCCCAGGCTGGGGCAGCGGTGCCACTGCCATCATCACAGTCCCATGATTCATCACATGTAATGTTTTCTCCTCACAGGCCATGTCGCATGACTCCAAGCGCTGCTTTTCACCTGCATCATCCTGGGTGATCAGATTCAAAGCAGATCGAGTGAAGATGCATCACACATTTTCCATATTAACTGCAAAGCAACACAATGTTCACACACTGACAACATGACGTATCAGCCACTTTTGAACAATGCTGCTTGTGACCCTGCTTCCACCTGCATTAACATGCGTCCTGGGTGACTGGATTGTAATTTGAAGCGAAAATTCATCAAAGCCAGGTGTAAATGCATCAAAGACGCGCTGAAGATCTGAGCAGCCAAACCACCTCTGGGGGGTGATTAGAAACACATTTGGCCACATTAACAACAAAGTGAAAATGTAATGTGTCTCCAGGCTTTAATTAGACACTAGTGAAAAAGAAATACATAAATCAAATGAATCAAACAGGTGGCAAACAGCACGGCAACAAACTTGTCAATAAAGGTCAGAATCTTTGAGAATAATGAACAGGCGACTCAAGGTGTTTACAGTCATTTTAAAAACATTTGGCGAGAAGACGTGGCAATATATTTTAATGTCAGGTGGAATTGTAATCCAACTACTTCATATGTAGATATAATCCAGTTAGAGGACGCACGTTACGCCTGCTGGAAAGGTCTAAGGGTGTGTTTGCATCACCTATGTTTCTGGGCAGCTTATTTGAAGTCTAGAACATTTACTCATGGTTTGTTCAGTTCGAAACACCAGAGGAGGTCAATTACTGCAAAAAAGTGCAGACAGTTAGGTACAAGGTACTCATGAGTCCATGTAACTTTTCTTTACAGGTCCTGGTTCACTTGTAATTGGACAGTGAAAACCAAAACCAACCAAATACAAACAACAAACTGCAAGAAAGTCAACTTCTCCGATATTGTTCGGACTAGGGCTGTCCAAAAAAATTGATACAGCTGAGTATTGCAATATGTTTTTCCATGATACTGTATCGATAATCCAGCCCCTTGTATCATTCACTTCAGTTCAATTCAAATCACTTTATTTGTCCCCGTGGGGCAACTGATAAGACAGGTAGAGTAGTACAATCCACAAAAGTAAATGACAATACATCACCACGATCAGCGGATTTAAAATGTCCTTAAATTTCCCTCAAATCCCTGTGATCCTATGACTTCTTCTCCTGTAGATGTCACTGCAGGGCTCGTAGGCTGGTTGCCTCCCAGCGCCCGTCACTTCTAGCATTATTTCTATGATGTTATGGCATCTACATTTTAGTTTAGTGTGTTATATTCTCAGCTCTATTTTTAGATTTTCAGTAAATTATGTAGAGTATTGCAATGTATCGCAATATGTATCACAATGTATCGTGATCCACGTATCGTGATACGTATCGTATCATGAGGTACTTGCCAATACCCAGCCCTAGTTCAAAGAAATCAAACTGCTAAACAAAAGTTGAGACTGATACCTAAGTATTGGACTCGACCTGTTTGACCTCCACATATCTTCTTTTCCTCTTCTGCCTTTTGCTTCACCAATCATCATCACCGTCAGGGTGATCTAGTCCATCTATATCTAATGGAGTTAGCCTTGCCAAAGCTCCCCTGTTACCTTGGACTTGCGGAGGAGAACATTTTTGGGTTTCTTCCTCTGCTTGCGCTGCCACATGTTTCACCAGGGAAACACAATGTGAAGGCAAAAAAAAAAGTGGTCGGCAAAGTATAGAGCTCTCGGAGGCAACAGCCAATCAATCTGTTGAAGGAGCTAGGGAAATCATTAAGTATTGAACTTCAAATCATTACAACGACTTTGTTTAAAGAATGCACTTCCCAACAGGGACATACAGTCCTTGATGTTTGGAATGAAGGTTTGAAAGAACGGTTTGATTTTCCAAATATGACTGATCAGTGACATGCTAGCAAAAACATTTCCAAGGCACATTCTGTCTTATTAACTCCCCCCTTGTTCCACAATAATCTAAGACCTTCTTCGAGGCTTTCTGCTCTCTGTGGAGGAGAAAGCCTGGGAACAAGGTTATAGTTTAATATACAACATGCCAATTAGCACCTTACAATAAAATCAGTGCAGTGTTTGGCATCTGTAAGAGCGCCTCAAACCCTGGCAGTGTAAACTCCACTGAGGTCCCTCACTCTCTCTTTTCTTTCCTTTCTTTTTTCTCTCATCACTTTATGTCTTCTTTCACACCTGCTGGTGTATCTCTTTTCATCCCGCTAGTTGAACTTATTTCACAGTTGGGTCTCTTGCATGTCATCCTAATGCAAGTAAGGAGAGTGAATGTGGCACCCGTTACAGAGAATCTGGAGAATCTCCGCTCTGACAAAACAATCTATACACTCTCACATCACCTTTCATTTACCTCAAGGCGTCACTCTCAGTGTGTGTTGAATCGCTTTGCCTGTTCTGATCAGATGTGCTGACTGGTTGGCTGCTGAGAATATGGCACATGCCACAGATGGTTTAATATCATTTGGGTACCATGTGTTGTTGATCTTTTTGATAACTGTAGATGAACAGGATGAAATACGCATGTATCTGTGACTAATGTACTGAAGTTCCATTGAAAATATTTTTTTTGTATGTGTACTCCTTATGAGTTTTGAGCTCTTCATGATGCTGATGAGATTAAAATACATACATACCATACGTTCATTCTGTGAAAAAATATGTGTTTGGGTTGATGTTGAACCTGCACATCATGTAAACCCAAGGGATTGGACTTTGTCTCCTCCTGTGTGTCACTGTCTGCCAAATGCTTGTAGATATCCACATATGTAAAGTGCACACCTTTGATCTGGTGCTGTCTTGTGGTGTTACTGTGAACTCATTTGTGTATGCGTGACTGACCATGGGGCCATAGCATATAACCTGAAACTGTTTGATCCCTCCCCTGGTCTGTCTGTCCCTGCTCACTCTTACATTTTTTACTCGTGAGTTTTCAGGGGCTTCTAGTCTTCATCAGACACTAAAGCTGAAACTCCTCTGTACAACACAGAAGAGTAGTACATTTTTAGCAGAATTGCTCAACCATCCTGGATGATATTGCACCACTTAAAGTAAAAATTCCAAGGCCAAAGCCTTACCTTGGCTCAGTGAGCATACTAAAGCCTTGAAGAGGAACTGTAGAAAAGCAAAATGTAAATGGAAGGCCAACAGACTGCAAATACTTTAGCACACTATGAAAGACCTAATGGTGAAATATCAGAAAGCAGTTAAAAATGTAAGAGCAGCATTTTTCTCTGCACTCAGATCTAAAAATTCTTACAATGCTGCTCCATGTAATTGAGTCTTCTATCAGTCTGCCCCCAGTCACAGGATTGAAGTTTCCCCACCCAAGTTTCTTTTATTTTCTACCAAAAAAGGCTGAGAGAACTTAAATCTCTCCGCCTGCTCAGGACACACCTGTAACCCTGGAAAATATGCTGTTTTAAACCAGACTGTTCATCAGTTGAAGTGCTCTAGATGGACTACCTACCAAGTTCTTCAAAGACGTCTTTGATACAGTCAGTCTCATTTTACCAACCGTAACTGTCACTTTCGCTTTCCACTTTCAAAAGTAGAAGTAGAGAAGTAGAAAAATACCTCATCCAGAAACTACAGAATTTCTATCATTTACTCAACCAAAATTGTCATGAAGTTGAGTTTATCGGTGACGATAAACAGGACATGAAGAAGTAACATCGTAAAGGATATGACAACTGTTTCCTGCAGTGTCATACAAGTCTTGACTCTCCAGCCAGTCGCCAATTAAGAGTACACTACACAAAGAGTTGAACTTGAAACGTTTGTTTTCATATCTTTTTTTGCTGCTGTTTGTCAGAGTTGCTGACCAACTCCGCTCTAAATGAAATGGCTACACTTTTTGGCCTCCATGAAGCATAAACTTTATCTCAGCCAAGTCACGATTAAAGTTATGGAAGGCATGCACAGATACACGTATGTATAGCAGAAGTAATTAGTTTGGCGTCTAAACTCTGACTATCTCACTCTCTGCGGCCTATTGAGTTTATGCGAACAGAGCAGAGAGTGATAGGATTACCCCCATTGCACAATGATCTGAACAGTTAATATTATCCTTAGTATCAATATAGTTCTTGGCCAATAGTGTAGGCAACTTTTCAACCTTATCATAGAGCAGTTATGAAAATGTTCAAGGTATAAGGCAGGTACACCAACTCTAGTAATAATATGCAAAACTGAACTTTTTGGCCTATCTCGCTTGTTTTGAAATTACCATTGATGTCATATTTATATAAAAGGTGTTACTGCAATAACTGTCACATAAAAGCAAGGCCTAAGCCTTAGCAATGATCTGTACTTTGCATTCATTTGATCAGGTTTTCTGAGAGTTCTCTGGCTAAATTCCCCACAAAGCCTCTTCCTATTGCTTGGTGAGTGGCAGAACAAATGCAGCAGTGATGGCAAATGATGAAATATGCAGATAGACAGCAGCTCAAAAGTGCATTAAAGCGTAGTGCCAACGGATGTTATCACAGTTCACTTGGCCATGATATATTTGGAGAAAAAAACAACTAAACCTTCAAGAGCAAGTTACTGAACACCCTCTTTGAGTTCAGAATCTTTCTCTGTCTCTCTTTTAGATTCAGATTCAGATTCAGATTGTACTTTATTTATCCCACAACGGGGAAATTCACTTGTCACAGCAGCAGTCAAGGGCAGAGAAACACACCATAACAAAAAATAATAATAGAAAAATAAAATAGAAAATAAAAATAAAATAAAATAATGATAACAAATGAAATAAGAATAAACATAAAATAAAATAAATATTATAGCTTAGGTGACTGTGGTGATAGTTTAGGTATTATATGCCTGCCGCCTTGTCACTCCATCTTTTACTCTCTGCTTTATAAATTAAAGTCTCTGTTTTGCCTGACTCAAACTTTTTCTCTCTCTCTTCAGTCTCTACTATCTGGCTGCTTTCGTCTTTGGTCCTTTTGGTGAAGTGCGAGCTCTGTGCCAGACATGGCATTTGCATGCACGTGCCTGCACACGCGCACACATACACACTCGCTCACACATTCAGAAAAGGTCACATGCTGGTCCAGAGCCATCACCCACCTCGACACAGATCTTTATGATTGGCTTTATTCACCCAAGGTGCCCTGCTGCCCCTGCAATAGCCTCAGCTTGGTGGTTGGAAGGGAGCTGAATGCTGCACAGTAGGGACTACAGGATATCAACTAAAGACTCAATATCGATATTTTGTGCCCATAGCCAATATCTATGTATTTGTCAATTTTTATTTCCAAAAAAAGTTACAAGGATTCAGCGGTTCTCCAAGAACTGTCAGACTGGAAGAGCCTCTGAAACAGCATTTTAAGGATGGGACATTAAAACTCTCCACTGAAATCCAAGTTTATCAGAAGAAGAAGGAGAGGAAGAAAACAAACGAGAGAGGAAGAAGGAAGAGAAGTTGTGTGGAATCCAATCAAACTGTCTCATTGGAATTAATTCATAGACAAGCAGGGTGGTATTGATCAGTTTTACAATATTTAATCAAATAATCTGCATTGTATCCATCATATGGAACTGACTGAT
>OMKZ01049437.1:0-15937 GCA_900302535.1 Neoniphon sammara | reverse complement strand
TTGGAGAGGATCCGCCGCTTTCTGCATGTGTGTGTGTGTGTGTGTGTGTGTGTGTGTGTGTGGTGCTGCTGCTGAAGGAAGCGGCAGGTTTTCTTAAGAGGTGTGACAAAAACAACCAGGGAAGCCATATGGAATAAAGTGCGCAGAGATTATTATGTGCATACACGAGAATACACTCGTCCAAGTGCTCACGGGGCCAAACATACATAATTCATGCACACACACACACACGTGCGGATGCACTCAGCATGTGTGTGTGTCTATATGCAATGACACACCGGCAGAGGTGGAAAGTCTCTGCAGTCCTGAACTTCAGTCCAATTTCAGAGGGAAATCTTGTCCTTTTTCCTGCACTACATTTATCTGACAGCTGGAGTTCCTAGTTCCTTTGCAGAAGAAGCTTTTCCATGCAAAACATCAAATGTGATGCATTGTTAGAGTGTAAACTAGTCAACAGTATATGGAGCAGTTAGAGCTACAACATTCAAATTAGAGAATTAATGATTCATTCATTGCATCAGTGAATTCTGCTTAGAGAAATGGAGTGAATCGGTCTGATTTTGGACTTTTTTGTTGTTTTTACGGTAATCTTTAAGTAATTCTGTTTGTTTTCTAATTTCACAGTAAAAAGGGTAGTTGCACATTTATTTAAAGTTGCATGAATATGCAGAATTGCTGAGAGTCGATTGAAGTGAGGACCACTGAGACTGAACCACCAAGAAATGTGGAATAAGCATGTAATCTGTCAGTGAGTCGGGCCAACCGTGAGAACCATGCAGACTCAACCATCAATTTACATGCTTATTCAACATGTTTTGTGAGTTGAAACTAAACGGTCTTTGCTTGAGTCGACCCTTGGCAGTTTTACATGGTGCAGCTTTAATGGATATATATCGTTTTGGCTAAAAGCAGCGAATCAAACAGCGGTTTAAATCTAGTTGTTCCCATAAAACAAAATAAATCATTCTTAAATTGAATCACCAGCTAGTGGATTGTGAATCGAATTGAATTAAGCCAAAGATTCACACCCCTGATTCACATACTTCTTACAGGTTAATGCAGCAATAATTTAACGCTCTGAAAGAAACCATTCTTCACTACGACTACTTTGACTTTTCACACTCAGCTACATTTGACTGACAACACTGACACACTTTGACTGGAGGAACATGCAGGGATGAAGGACTTTTACTTTGAAAGGAGGATTTTTTCCATTATGGTGTCGGTATTTTTACCTCAGTAAAAAATTCTAGGCCTTTTTCCATCACTGACACACTTACACACACAAATACCCCAGCCTTTACCACCTCATTTTACATGAACACACACACACACACACATGCACACTCACACACACACTGCAGCACAAACCAAACGGCGTAAAATTGACTCCTCGTATCATTTGGGATTTGAGCGACAGAGACTGGGCTTTGTTTCAGAGACAGAGCGCTAAACTGCCAGCCGAATCCCCAGCCCTCGCTCTCATCCTCAGGTTGGTGAGATAATTGGTACAGTATTTTTTTTATGTGTGTGTGTATTTATATATAGATATTTTTGCCTGTTGTTGAATGCGCCGGCTTCATATTCCCTCCATTCAGATCAGGATTATCCCTTCCTGCCCTGAACTGAAGTTTCTTTGCATACCTACACGAGCAGTTTTCTGCAGATAATGACACGCTGCGAGGGGCGGTTCACCCAAAATACTACCGAGGTGGCTGCTGAGATTTCTTATCGGCAGGAGAAAATCCCACACTGGGGAGAAAAATAACTCCAGTGTGTGGAAAAGATGAAGAAAAGAGATTCACACGCCGCAGAAACGCTGTGTCATTTCCAGCTCGTCTGTCTGGTTTGGGAGGAAAGTTTGTGCTAAAGTTATTAATGAACTCTTTTCTGCTAATGGCAACATCAGTATAGTGTTTTTTGAAGCATACACTGCAAAAACTGCCCGATATAGCAAGTCTGAGTCTTCAAATATTGTTTTTATTCGAACAAGGTAAAAAATCTGCCAGTGGGATGAGATAATCCCCCTTGTTTCCAATGATCACTCCAGATTTTTTACCTTGTTTGAAGAAAAACAAGATTTAAACCCTGAAAATGAGACTAAATGACTTTTTAAGATGGAGATTTATTTATATATAGCCAAATTTAATATTGAATTTTATATTGTTTAATATTTAATATTTTATAATTTAATATTGAATTTTATATTGTTCATGTTTTACTTTTTCTCTATACTTTGTTCCGTTTATTGTCATTTGGGTCTTTTTCCCTCTGTCTTCACTTTGCTGTTCATCTGTTCTTGCACCTTATTGTGAAGCAGTGTAACTGTAGTTTTCAAAAGTGCTTTATAAATAAAGTTTATTATTACTATTGAGATATGTCCCATTGAAAACCAACACAAATGCATGTTTTGTCCCAAACTGGACACACTGATGCGCTGAAAATAATTTCAAAAATCCATTTAAGGAGAGAATTCAACAAGGCAAGCCTGATGCCAGTATGATTCCTTATTATATTTTGGGTGAATCATCCCTTTAAGCCTGTTGTTTATCTCTCTAGCAGGCGTCAGTCACAGTGTAGGTATTTAAAGAAGTCGGCGGCAGCAGATGGCTCACCTCATAATGAGGACACAAACACAGGAACCAGTTTGTGGCTTTCACATTTTTTTCCCGCCCGCTGGCTTTGCTTATTGTTGTTTATTTTTTTTCTTTTTTGTCTTAGCAAATTGGACCGGGGAATGTGTTGCGTCTGCATACACATACATATGTATATTTATTCTGTGGGGTTTGGCTGTACCTGTGTGAAGATAATGGGATGTTGTGGCAGTTTGTGTAGACATGTGGTTTTGTTGTGTTGCTTTACAACAGCCTCGTACCTGCCTATTCATGTAAAAACACAACAATACTGTGAAAATACTCCAGAAAATGTGATAAATCTCTGTGTTCTCGGACGTTAGTTGCAGTGACGCAGTATTGTTGTGCACTTACAAACTTTTCCATGGTCAATACGCAGGTCAAGGCCGTTGTGAAGTGTATTTGGACAGAGTGGATGCCGTCACAGTGTCGTAGATCTGAACGTTCCTGCTGAAAACAGGAGAGGAATAGTGCACAGATGCTATTCCAGCGCCTTTCCCTTTGGTGCTTTTGTTCTTTTTTCTTTCTCTCCTTGCAAACTGAAAGAAAGAAAGTCACATCCACTCCTTCATTTCTCACCCTTTACTTCCTCCTGAACAAGATTTCTGCAGAAGAAAGACAGGAAGGGAAAAAATGAGAAAGACAAAGGGACAGAGGAGGAAAAGGTGAACGTAAACCATCGTAACAAATCCTTCAGTCTCCTCTTCAGTGTTCAAATCTTGTTTTTCTTCAAACAAGGTCAAAAATCTGCCGGTGAGATAATCCCACTTGTTTCCAATGCATTTTTTTCTGGGAAAAAGTATCGACATGTTGAAACAAAGCATTGCTTTACGGTTCAGTAGCATATTTAAGTAGATGAGAACGGGATTTCACATTGTTGTCTTTGTCACAATCCAGTTCTCTCAGTTGTTACTGGGTTTTACTATTTCTGTAGCTGTTTCTAATCTTTTTTTTTTTTTTTTGAATTTATTATTTTTTTGAAGTGGAAGCAGTTGATTGCTAACAGGTTGCTAAGCACAGCTAACCACAGCCGGGCTCTGCTGACAGGATGTGACTCTTCTCTTGCAACAGCAGCAGACTAAAGGCTGTTTTATGCTTGTCAGACGTGTCGGCAGACGTCTTAAGACAAGTGTCGGACGAGACAGATGTGTTTATGCTTAAACGAAGTGTCGGACACCGTCTGTGGCGCAAGCTCTCGTCTCCATGGTAACCAACTGGACGCTTCTCCGTTCGGGAAAGATGGCTGCCGATACGTTTGGAGTAGCAGAGGAGCAGGAGATCTTAAATTTGCTTTTACAGCAGAGGAGGCGGCATGTTGTGGTCTGTGCGCCCGATAAATCAGACGAGGAAGCAACGTGTTTGTTTGGGCGTCCTTGACGTCCGTGACGAGTCACACAGGTGAGGATATTTCCTCACCTGCTCCGCCAGTCTCTCATAAAACCCGTCCATTACTTTAGATTCATGTATTTATTATATATCAATTGTTTTATAGCCAGCGGATGTTTTTACCAAAGCTACTAATATGACCGTCAATCAGAAAATCATTTGGATCGCTTTTTTCCATCTCCATGACAATAACAGAACTCCCAGTCCATCCAGCCAATGAAAATATAAGACAGCCAATGACAGTGTCTGCGACCTTATAAATATTCCACAGGTGCAAGACACTGTCGGACGACACTTTTTTCTGTCTCTCTGACATCATTTTGGTCGTCCGATGCTGTTGTCCAACACATGTCTTACAAGCATAAAACAGCCTTTAGTTGTCTTTAGAATGTACCCAAAGGACCTTGGGAACCCTCTCAAGGACACATGAAACCTTGTAAAGAAACAAATGCCTAGAACCTGTGGAACACCCCTGGCAGCTGTTGAAGGACCTCTGTAAACACTTCAAGGATCCCGGGAACCTTCTTACTTGTCTTTAGAATGCACCTTAAAGGACCTTGGGAACCCCTTCGAGGACACTTGAAACCTTGTGAAAAAAATGCCTTGAACCTGTGGAAGACCTGTGGAATCCCATGAAGGAACCCTGGAAACACATCAAAGCCTCCAGGACCCCTTCATGTATTCTTGGGATCTCCTCAAGGATCCCACTGTGCTGGGAAATATAGTATTTTGATGCTATTTAATCAACGAATGAACTCCACATGCTGGGCGGTTCATTGGCTTTCCTTTTGATCATGTGCTATATTGTCCATCCTCCCTTTACTCCAGTGCTGTTGGTATTGGACTAAAATCCAAGGCCATTAGGATGCAGGGCTGTGGCTACGTCCATACAGTTTCCTCTTCCATAGTTGCTGGCTTTTCTCTGAGTTTGTTTTCTTGCTAAAGCTCTGTAAATTTGATTCAGGCCTAGAAAATAACAAATAATACAATGGACTGCTCCTCTGGTTCATTTACCTTAATCCGGAGCATTTTTGCAGTAATAGTTTAGGAATTGTATATTAAGTTTTTCCCCCTGATGTACAAGCAGATGAATATATGGAAAAACATCAAAACCTTTTTTCCCACCTGGTAAAATACCTTTAATAGTTTAAAACTGTATACAGGTTTTACTGAGTCCACTACTTTTACACCACTATTATACATTATTTTAAATCAAATAAAAACTGATACCCATTAATAAATAAATAAATAACTGTACTATTTTAGGTATGTGTCATTATTAAAGTAACTTTTTTACTTTTACTTTTTTTATTTCATTGTGTGTGCATAGCCTACATATGCAGAAGTTTATTTGAGTGAACTAAATACCTGAAAAAGAAAAAAAAATGCAAATTACTATAAAATGTATGAGTGAGAATGTTTTATCAAATGATGAAGATAATAGGATTGGACTCCTTTAGTGTATCAGTGTCCTCACTTTTAAACAGATGCCTTTCACACTGCTCAACATTGAAAAGCCAATAATACATTCACATAGAACAGAAAGACACTTTACATGCTTTAGTATTACAAAGTCCAGAAGAGGCAGAGCCATGTTCTGACAATGATTATGCTGGCCAAACCTATTGAAGTCGTACTGGAGATGAAAATCTCTCAGTGTGTAAATGTTCAATCTCTGATCCCAGGGAGCACAAAGATTCAATCCAGTGTTATTAAAACCACTTGTAGCCATGCACATCTGCCTGTTTTGCTCTAAAAGCAACTGAAGACTAAGTGATTTTATAATATAGTCTGCATGTTTTCATTTCTGGCTCTTGACAAGCTGTCATAATTAGACGACTACAACGAGATGCAGATAGTTTTTCAGGCGCTTGCTTCAATAAAATAACTTCTCCATCTTTCCTTGAGACATTTCTTCTCCTTCTGGGAAGGTTATGAGGCCCAGGTCTTGTCATTTCACCAAGTTTTGGGTGATAAATGAGAGAGATAATGTGTATTAAGCATGCCCAGTTCCTCGGAAAACTCTTTGTAAGTAGCCATACAGGATAAAGCGTGCTCCTGCTCTTTATCAAGGCTATTACTTCTGCTATGAGCCATGCCGGAGAGGCTATAAAAAAAGTTGTCTTCACCTCTTTCCTGTTTCTTTCTTTTACTTACTCTTATTCTCTCTCTCTCTCTCTCTCTCACACACACACACACACACACACACAATACCACTTTGAATTAAAGTTTTGAAAATAAAGATGCTGTTTGTTTTTTTCTGCAACAGGACATGTCAAACAAACAATACACATGTATTTTCTTATTTCTTTCCATTTAATCATTCTAAGCATAAAAGTGGTATTTACAATGAAACGGTCCAATGCTATTATTTTAATTCAGCCAGGAGAAGGTTGCAGTGGATTTGTCAGTTGTTTGTCAGTTTTTGTTCAGCCAGTCCTCAGAGAGTTGAGGACATGCTTAGTAACATCCATGTCTGTTTGGCCATTGGGTCTGAAGTGGAAGCATTTCATTTTGATGAAACAATCCATGTCAAAGCCCGATGAAAAGTAATATGAATGTTGAAAATATTTGACAAATTTTGCACCAGGAAGTAGACCTGTGAAGATCGGATTCAGTTGAGAAGCAGCAGGAGAGTTCCTCAAAGGGAAGAAAGAGTTCCTCAAAGGGAAAAGTCAGATTTCCACAGCACTACAGTTCTTGTGACAATGGGAATGCAATTCTCATAGCACTGGACTCTAGTAGTTTCCATGAGTATGCTTCATTTCACATTGGAGAAATGCCCCTTTTCTTGTTTTCTGGCAATTTTTTCTTCCCTGCTTTAATTTCCCTCCCCAAGAGACATCAAAGACCAAAACATAGGATATGGCTTTTGTCAGGTTTCGAATGCCCCTCCTAAAGTACACACTGGGGATGATTTAGGTCACCTACAAAGGAGAAAACCTGCACATACTGCTTCCACAGGAGGATGGTAATGATGAGTTATTGGAGTGAGAACATCATCTGTCCAAATTAGCATGCTGCAATAATGATGCTCCAATTTTGGCTCAAAAAGCTCATGAAAACACTTATAGATGAAGAAGTGGGACATCTAGCTGATTAGGGGAAGATGGCATGAACAATAAAGACCACCTGTCTTGTATTCTGGGCAGTAAAAGACCCAGTGCTGCTTTTCATGGACAGAGAAGGTGCCAGACTTTCCAGATGTCTACCATTGCTGTGCAGATTTATTGGATGAGTTGTGCGCAAAGAGCATGTGTGAAACATGTTGTTAGCCAGAGGGTTTCTCACCATCACTCCTGCAAAGACATGGGTCCAACACTAGGCTAGTTCTTCAAAATGGATGACGTGGATGTTTTTCTTTTCATACAGTGGGACTTTGGAGATTATGAGAACATCCTGCTGTGCATGTCACTTACTCTTAGATGTTAAAACTTGGATTATCATGATTTTTGAGTGAGCTAAATGTTGCATTTCTTTCATACTCACACTATTTTATTTGTAACCCGTTCTTGGAAGCTGCTGTGCTGTTTTTCTAGAAGCAACCAAGGCTGATGAGCTGATCGCTGACTTAAGTTAAACTCATGTTGCTACTGTGATTCTTGCACCATTTCAAGAGTTTTCATCCTCATGGTTCAATCAACATCTGGGTTTCCATCCAAGTATTACTATTTGTCAAATGAGAGATGTTGAATGGCTGAACACATTTGCCAGACAAATAATACCATAGGCTTGGTTCAGTTTTATTCCACAACAGTTCTAAAGTGCCTTTACACATTCAGAAATGTTGTCTGTAAAATATTTGTGCACCATGATGGCTCAGAAATGTCATCGATTGAAATGGCAATGATTTAGTAAGCCTGTCACTGCACTCTACTTAGTGTCCATTCTAAAACATTTCCTTCATGCACCTGTGTTATCAGCTTAAACCACAAAGTGGGGCAACAGAGAAGAGACACATAGATTTGTCCTATATGCCCAAATTAATCTCTGGTCTTGGATATGTATACAGGTCTTTCTTCAAACACAAAGTGACCAAACTAGAAAATACAAAATACAATTTTAGGAACATCTTTAAAATAAGAATTGAAGTTATATCAAAGGAAGATATTTCCAATGGATTTTTTGCCTCTCATTCCTATTGTATCATTCATTATATAGCATCACAGACTGGCTGGTAAAGATACTGCTGTGTGCAGTTTGATGGTTTCTTGTTGCATGATCTCTGGGTATTGAAGCCCTGAAATTCCAACATTTACCTCTTGCTGCCATTTGGGGCAGGCGTTGATCCTTCCAGTAGAGGGAAGGATCATCTGTTCAGCGGTTATAGTTCCAACCATCAAACTTCTCCCAAAACAACTTGTTTTTTCACAAATTTCCAAGATGTGAATTTCAAATACATTGTATAAATAAGACAGCTTCGGAGTTGCTGTAAGGTTTATTTTTTTCACTTTGACGGAGCTAGGCTATGGACTGCTATAGACTTCAAGTCTCTGTGCTAAACTAATACAAAATGCTACCTATCGGAACCGAACCAGTGGACATACAGGGGTGAAATGGTGTCAAACATCTTGTCTCAGTCTGGGTAAGTCAGAGAAATTGTATTTTGCCCAAAACAGAGTATTCATTTAAGACTATGTTCAGTCAAGAACCTCAAATTAAATTATTCAATATAAGACAGACATTTTACATTTTTGAATTACCATCATGAGAGCAAATGATCAAAGTGTCTAAAAACAAAACTGATGTCTGCTGTTTGAACAGAACATAATTTTCGTACTTCGTAAAAGGTTCTTTTGCTATATTTCAAAATGTCCTTGCCTAGTAAAACGGCAGTGTTTTAGAGCATTCCATTCACCTTTCTCTGGCTAAGTGAAGCTGAGGAGAGCTGTGCACTTAAATGCTTCCTGGTGTCTGTATGTGTGTGTTGATGTCTGTGCATATGTGCACACACACTCTTGGCTCCTTTGCAGTGGTTAAGCAGCAAGAGAGAACTGTGCCCGAGAAGTCTCTTTTGGAGTTTTCCCAACACACCTGTGTTTTCATTGTGCTTGCATTTTCTCCCCAAGGGCCTGTGAGATCACTACTCGAGACACAATTGCATCATAAATAAACACAGAGACATACTTCATTAATTGAACGGACACCGTGGATGGTAGCCGAGCCTCCTCCTTCACAGGAAGGCTTGTTTTGAGAGGACACAAAAACTGGAGGACAGTTAATCATGTACACGTGTCACATCTATGGTCCTAGAAGTCATTTTATATGCCTGTATGAAAAAGCTGATCATGACCACAAAATATGCAACAAGCATCTAATCAGTATAACTGGTCTATACTGAGTCAAGTGAGTAATCACAAAGGTAGATTCAAGAGAGTGGTTGTAATACATTGTAGTTGGTGTTATATCAACATGCATATACCATAATCCACCATAAATGAATGCTCAAAATGAGGGGCTTCACTCAAATGCACTACATATCCATCCACTGTTGAAGCTGGGTGGTATCTGTATAAATCTGATGTTTTGCACCAGTTTTATATTTGTCATCTACCATACTTATTGTAATATTAACCGTCTTTAAAAAAGGGCTGCACTGAAACAGTGCAGTCGTGGGAGCGAGAGAGTATTTTGTTCTGGCAGCCAATCAGAACAGTGCCTTTAAACTTGAAGGATTAGGGTTAGGGTTAACCCTGGGTTCCATATTTTTCAGTCGGCAAATGCTGAACTGAAGTTCATATCATTGTAAATGCTACATAAAACTTGTTAGAAAGTATTGCTTGCAACCATTTTTGGGTGGACCACTTCAAGATATATTTCAGTGTGTCCTGAGTTTCTCGTTTTCAAAAGGGACTTTTGGAATGGTTTTGAGGCTGAAAACAAGTCCTCTATTGGATTGTGTTTCAGGCTAGCAAGAAGCTGCAGCAGTGAGGTTGTGTTATGTACAGTTATAAATTATGAGTACCAATATTTTAATATGGCCTGGGTTCAAAAATACTGACTATATCCTTTAAATTGTCTTTTAGTAACATGAAACACATATCTATTCCCCCCTCATACAGGATTAAGAGGCTTGTGCAAAATAACAGTATGATCTGCTATTGCACATCCTCATAATGTTGTAATTCAAAACTTTTCATACTTTAATTCACATATTTCGGTGTGATAATACTTATCCTTGACACCTTGGAATTGTCAGTTGCATTATGTTTAATGCTATCATTTATCAGTTAGATATCATTTTCTCGCGTATATTTTTTTGTTTCCTTGCTGTATCCTGTCCAAGCCAGTTTCATTTTATATTATCTTATGTTATTATTGTAATAACTTATGCATTGTTATTTTAAAGACATTTCACAGTTTGAGAACATTAGTAAAGAGAAAGCAACAACCTCAGACAAATTTAGAGCTGGGTTAGACTATATGATGAATGTTGAAATCTTAAAAACATGTAATCGAGAAGGAAATACAATTTCCATTTATTTTTCAGAAATCCCCTCCAATTTAACAGGGAAAATATATCTATCACAGAGAATGACTTCTGAGTCAAATTCACCTCCATAGGCGTTTAGCCATGCTTACAAGAAATTAACTAATTGGACTTAAATATTTTCTTTGTGGCTTTCCTGCATTTCAGTCCAGATTTATGTTGCATTCTGGTGTGCTTGGTTGAGATTTCCATGACTATATGAGTAAGTAAAAACACAGACCAACCACCAAGACAAACATCCACCTTTGAGGTCATTGTTTCTGTTGGATTGTGTTCCATGTCAGAAACACTTACAGGATTATGAAGTGGTCCACAGAGTGAGTCGTGGTGGCTGAATTGTCTAGTTGGAGCTCAATTTTTCATCTGTAGATCCTGTTCTGTGCATTTTGCTAGACTTGGGCCTGCACTTGCTTCAAGTAATGGGGAAGATAAGCAAAGCAAGCATTTAAATTTAGACCTATTTACTGAGAACATCATAGTACACTCTCATTGATTCAAATATACAGTTGAGTCACACAGGGCCTGACCTTCAATCCGCAAAATGCACAGCAACCTGTTGCAGCCATTATGCTTAAGTATGACTGTATGTTCTCACTCTGAGGTCATGCATTACTACAACTTTAATAATTGCAATTACTGAAATAGTTCAAGCAGACATAAGTTACACCGACCCCCCCTTAGGCTGACCCCCTATTAGGGGTGCTTCACATTCACTTACTTAATGTCTCCCTGTCTCCTCACTCCTCCAGCTCATGACCCAGAAATCAATCTGTGTCCTCCATCATCAAGGATGTCTCCATTCATTAAACGCACAGCAAGGAGGAGAGAGGAGGCTTCCTGAGTAGGCTTGAGCGAGGAAACACAGGTGTATCCTCACAGCCCCCTATGTGGAAGTCTGTCCAGAAACAGAAAGCAAAGAATCAGGGCCTGCCCTGCCAGTTCACTCAATAAATTTTCCTCATCAGTGAAAAATGTAATGTTGAGATTATTTGCCTGTATCTGACGCTACATGCATTTGCTGCCAATTTAATACTGTTAAACTATTTACACACTATAGACTTTATTGCTAAAATGTCATATATCAGGTCGGGCATCTTAGGTTTTAGACAGATAACGTAATGTAAAAAACTATTAAATCACCTTTGGTTTAGTTCATACTACAAAAGTACAATGTAAGCAAATGTTCCTGCCATAACTCTGGGTCATGGGTTTATGAGTCACTAGAGAGAAGAGCAGGCTGCCCTGAAGTCTGCTGTTTGATCTCTGATCTGAGGTCAGCTGCTGACCCTCCCCCATCACCCATTAGCTTGTTTCACTGTTATCAATTGTTACTCTTAACACCCACAGTGTGCATGTCAGCTGGCTGCCAGCCAACAGTACTGGCAAACAGACTGACTGGATCACTTTCTACATGAAAAACTGTCCAAAACTTCATGAACCTAACAAAAAGAAGAGAGGATTTGATTAACATCCGACAAGACCTTAAAATTGGAGGAGTGAGATTTTAATCGTGTCTCAGAATCATGGACACATGAATGGACACATGAAATTCTAATGATAACAATGGAAAGCGGTAGGGGGAGGACAGGTACAGATTCAGATGGGGGAAAGGGGAGAATGCTTTCTTCCAGAGTAACTTGAGTGCTCACTGCTCCTGCATGATGTCCTAATCTAAACAGTGATAGGTCTAAGAGTATGTCAATCACAAATAGTCACTATTTTACACACATATAACATTTAGTTTAACAATTTATTTTTTGGATTTGTCATAGTATCTGACATTATATAGATCTTAGCATTAAAAGATTTTAAAAAAAAGATGTAAAATACATTTTATTCTAGGGAGGGCAAAGACGTCAAATGGACGAGCCCGGCCCATCCTGGCCCGTCCTTGGCGCTGGGTCTGAGTCTTTCACAATAAAGTCTCCTGTTTTGCCAGCTAGAAATGCCAGTTAATGTTTTTTTTTTGTTTGTTTGTTTGTTTGTTTTTTGCACTTCCGCTTTATTCGACAGCAACAGTAGAGATAGACCAACTCATTCTAATTCCCAAGATGTCATATGTTGACATTTTTGCAAGTCTCTGGAGTCAGAACACTGACACCTAAGGTACCCCTCCGCGTCAGAGCACTGACGCTCTGGGTCTTCATTGACTCTCATGTTAAACCTTTTGCAGCAGTATTATAGGATTATGGGATTTACTTTGTGCAGGACGTCCCTACCCAAATAAGGGATTCCAGTTGGGAAAATCATCAACTCTCATGTTCCCTTGTTGCAAACACATTATCGATCTCATTACTCCTAAATTGGGTATTAAATCTTGTAAGCTTAAATGACATTTTTTTCTTTTATTAGGTTTACTTACATCGTTGCTGTATTGAGTTGCTTTGTTTCTCTTTTGAATCTGCGCAGAGTTTCAGTGAGTTTCCACTGACGTCATGGGATTTACCAAGGGATTCCCTTTGAAATCAACTGGAAGCCGACAGATAGATAGATAGATAGATAGATAGATAGATTATGCCTAAGATATATCAGAGATATGTAACATGCATATGCAATGTATTGATGTATTGATTTCACTGATTATTAACGTATTGCATTGTCTGTTCATTTGAGAAGGTAGTGGCAGCGGCCTGCGTGAAGGCAGAGTTGGATGGTCCAGCCCCACCCTGAAGGCCCAGCCCCACCCACAATATAAATTGAGGATTCATGTGATCTTTTTCCATCTCTGGTTCTAGTTATGCAGGAGGAATTCCCACTAGAGGTTGAAAGTGGAACTATGTCAGTGAGTGAGTGTTAAGTTGCCTTGGTACAGTATTAAAAAAGCCTCATTCAAATCGCACAAGGAGTCAATTAAGTTTTGTAGCAGTGAATTGTCTTAATATTACGTTAAGATATGTAGGTAGGTTTGTGGTTAAAACATTTAACGCCCATGTGTGGTACCGTACTCAAGTACTCAACGTAAGCTAACTAGCTAGCCACCTTATCTGAAGTTAGCTCACAAGCTGGCTGCATATCAAGGTTGGATTACTGGCAACACAGCTGTAACATTAACGGTAACAAAGCAAACCCTCTGTTAAGGGAGATTAATTATTTCCGCCAGGATTTGTTTGGTTGGGTGTGTCTGTTATAGGCTATAATAGTATAATTTTTTTTTTTTTTTTTTGGGCCGCTCCGATCAAGGGGGGGAAATCCTTTTGTTTTCTTACTCTTACAGTTGTGAAGATGGCAGTGGTGCCCCAGGAATTGCCGCCCTTTGTACATATATCGTGTACTACCATTAAACAGTGCCTGCTACTGGTCGTGTGTGTGCGTGCGCGTGTGTGTGTATGCTTTTATGACCCCCGATAATCATTTGAAAATGAGAATTAGTCATTATAAGAATTGTGATATTATTATTCACATGAATAGAGGGGTTATCATTTACATCTGTCCAAGGGCCAGAATTTTTCTAAGTAGATACAGTGGGGGTTGGACTTTGAAAAATAAATAAAGGCCTAATTAGCCTATTATTGCTTAATATTTTCACATTCATACAAACCTGATTTTTTTTTTAGCCTATGTTAGTATGAACAGATTGCTAGATAACTAGATACTTAACTAGAAAATGCTCTCAGACCTCTGCAGTTCACTGAGGAGTGAGAAAAGTTTTGATTATTAGGCAGAGTCACTGTTATTGTGCATGTGAAAAAATAAATAAATGTTAAATGAGAGCTATGAGTTTGTCCCCATTCTTGCATGAAGATATGAATATGACACAAGCCGCATTCCATTCATAAAAAACGGGAATTGGTTTCAGCTTCACCTGTCCTAGGCTGCTGCTATTGAAAGCACAGCGTTGTGAGTGAGGAACCCTGACTCTTGCGTCGGGTTGTGTAGGCTACTCGCTAAAAATAAGCTGACAGATGGATTTATATCACCAAATGAGGTAATATCTTTATGGTGCTCCGTCCTTCCTGTGGAGTTTAGAGACTTGTGGAATCTGTGCCAAGGTGCACTGAAGCTTACTAAGACACTTTTGTTGCTTTTTCTTTTTAGTTGTCATTCTTCAGGATTAACTCTTGATGACGTGGATATTGATGCTTGAAATAATTTAGGGAAAATTAATGCAACTATTACAATGCTCAAAAATGCAAAATCTTGATGTAAAGTTTGCTGTACTGCCCAATGAACAAATTCCAGTGAACAAAATCTTGTAGGATATTGACAAGCTTTCAAAATTCCCACTTGTCCTGATTCAAACTGATAAAAGCCTGTGGTGATTCTGAATTAGTGGACAGACAAACAGTAGCTAAATTAATCTTGTAGGACAGTCATGATAAATGTTGAAAAAGATACATTTGATGTCATGCTATATTTTAGTCAGGATATGATTGAAAAAAAGCTGTACATTATACAGCTATTAGTTATAATAAATCAAATATTTACTGCAGCCAAAAAATAAATTACACTGCATTTAGCTGGTTTATGTGAAAGAAACATACAAATATTGATTTATTTAGGATATTTAAGCATGTATTGTAGAAACGCATTTTGGGGTTGTGTTCAATGTCGGCGGGAGTTATGTAACGTTTCGAAGTGTATTAATGAGCTTTAGGCCTAACCCACACGATATTTTATCCCTCACTGTAATTCTGCGCAACTCAATCAAGGGCGTAACTTTGGGTTGAACATTGGGGCGTGTGTGTACGGGGGTGGGGGTTGGGATCTCCACCCAATTTAAATTGTTGGTAGTGATGCACAGATCGGCTCCTGATGTCATCCGAATCCACGTGTAAGCATAAACCATCCACCTGCCACCCACCCGAATGAATTATTTTCTCTGATTTAGAGACCATGGAAATCATGGAAATGCTGCTTTTTAAATTATTTCAATCAGCAACATTTAAGCAGCAAAACTAAAAACTCTAGCTATAAACTTGACAGGACAAAGGAAAGTCTCCAGGGGAAATTAAACTTTTAGCTTCTGAAATAATTTTAGGACAGCTGCTTTACTCCAAACAGTTTCACTGTATGAACCTGGACTGTGTGTGTGACATTTTTGGATGTGTAGAAATAATCACTGAAGTTACACCGCTGAGGCATTGTGCATAAATGCGCACAGCATCTCTCTTACTGTGGATATCATTTCTGCTGCAGGGGGATCGTTGCAAGACAGTATTTTATAAACTCTATATAATGATAATTTATAATAATTTGTAGGCAGAAGGGAGAAAGTGGTGCAACTCAATAATTAAGAAAATTTATCAGGTGCCCAGTAGACAGTGAAACTGAAAAGACAACAACTGGCACTCTCAATAACGATGACTTCTGTTTATTCTAGGCAAGGAACGGACATGTTTCAGCAATAAGCCATCATCAGCATGTTATAATAATTTATAATTAAATGTAATTATGCAAATTATTATCAAAAAATATCAAAAAAATAAAT
>OMKZ01049434.1:0-17973 GCA_900302535.1 Neoniphon sammara | reverse complement strand
GCGGCTGGGATGAGAATTAGCACCTCCAAGTCCGAGGCCATGGTTCTCGACCAGAAAAAGGTGGCTTGTCCCCTCCGGGTTGGGGGAGAGCTCCTGTCTCAAGTGGAGGAATTTAAGTATCTTGGGATCTTGTTCATGAGTGAGGGAAGGATGGAGCATGAGATCGACAGGCGGATCGGTGCAGCGGCCACAGTAATGCGGTCACTGTATCGGTCTGTTGTGGTGAAGAAGGAGCTGAGCCGAAAGGCGAAGCTCTCGATTTACCGGTCAATCTTCGTTCCTACCCTCACCTATGGTCATGAACTCTGGGTCATGACCGAAAGAACGAGGTCCCGGATACAAGCGGCTGAAATGAGTTTCCTCCGCAGGGTGGCAGGGTGCTCCCTTAGAGATAGGGTGAGGAGCTCTGTCACCCGGGAGGAGCTCAGAGTAGAGCCGCTGCTCCTCCACATCGAGAGGAGTCAGCTGAGGTGGCTCGGGCATCTGTATCGGATGCCCCCTGGACGCCTCCCTAGGGAGGTGTTCCAGGCATGTCCGCGAGGAAGACCCAGGCCCCGAGGAGGCCCCGAGGAAGACCCAGGACACGCTGGAGCGACTATGTCGCTCAGCTGGCCTGGGAACGCTTTGGGGTTCCCCCCGATCGAGCTGGAGGAAGTGTCCAGGGAGAGGGAAGTTTGGGTGTCCCTGCTCAGACTGCTGCCCCCGCGACCCGGATAAGCGGAAGACGATGGATGGATTTATTAATATATTTATTAATTTATGTATCTAATTTATTAACTGGTAACTGGACTACTGATAAGGCTTAGTAACCTGGGTTACACCCTCCCCCCCTAAAGGTATGTCCCATTACACCCACATGACTATGAATTGGCCTTGAGGCCACTTGGGGGGGTGTCTGCATAGCCATGGTTCTGGAGTGCATCCGCAAAAGCTAGGCTGAGGCCTTGGAATAGTGACTGGACTATAGACAGCAAGGGATTTTCCCAGCTGGCCTGGTTGTTCTCTGTGCCTCTGGGAACATCTGGGAACACTGTCACTCTCACTCTTTCCCATGATGACTGGAGAGGTTGTTCTTCTTCCAGATATCTCAGCTGCTGCTCTCTTATTGATCCTGTCCATTGACATGTGTTCGGAAGGTTTATTGACAAAGCATCCTTCGTCCCTGCTGTTGTCACTGAATGACAGGTCTGAAAAAACAGGAAGGCTTTCATTCATAATATCTGGTTCTGAGGGAGGCTCTGACATGCTCAGCTGGACAGGTGAGGTCTCATTGTCCCGTTTTGAAATATCAGAGGGGCCGTCCTGAGAATTTCCAAACAGAGCTCTTCTCACTTTGGATGGGTTAGAGGTTAGGGTTAGGGTTCTCTGTGCTCTAAGGTGACCTCAGCCTGTGTATCAACAACTGCTGAATTTCCTTTCCATCCAGGACAGTTTGATCTGTCAGAGCTCGGCTCATTTGAGGTCTCATCTCCAAGAGTTGGAGGTTTCTCTGATTTGGAGGGAATGATTTCCACGGGTATCCACTGTCTTTCTCTGTCTTGTCTCTCCATGATTAATGTCTCTGTCTTTTCTTCCAGGTTGACAGGAGCAGGAAGCATATCAACTGAAAACAGGGTTGGTTGTTTTGTCTCTCCAAGATGTCTTTCTCTAGCAGGTACTGTCTCTGGCCGGGTCAAAAGTCTTGTTTCAATAAAGTCAGTGTTCAAGGTCTCTCCAGGCAAGTAGTAACAGTAGTTGTTGTCTTCTGACTCTGAATTATCATCCACCACCTCAGACTCAGCTGTGACTTCCATTCTTGACTGTCTCCTTGTTCTAGGTCTGTTGAGAGTCTGCTTTGGAGGTTGCTCGGACTCAGCCACAGGTAAGAATCCACAAGGCAGCAAAAGGTCACGGCGTAATGTATGAAGTGGTCCATCTCTGCCCTCTGGTTTGACAGTGTACACAGGTAGGTCACCAGCATGTTTGACCACTATGTGAACATCTGATTCCCATTTATCAGCCAACTTGTGTTTTCCCCTAATCTGAACATTCCTCACAAGGACACGATCTCCTGCTTCCAGAGTGGACTCAACAACTCTTTTGTCAAACCGGTGTTTGTTGCGCTCAGCTGTCTTTAAGGCATTCTCTGTGGCGACTCGGTAGCTTTCCTCCAGGCGGCCCTTTAGGTCATGCACATGCTGGGAATGTGACTTGGGTTCACAGCTCACAGGTACACCAAATGCCAAATCAAGTGGAAGCGGCGGTTGTCTGCCAAACATTAGTTCCTAGGGACTGAATCCGGTTACGTCATTCCGTGTGCAGCTATAGGCGTGCACTAGAGGCTTGACAAACTCTCTCCAATGAGACTTGTCCTTGTTTTTCAGAGTGCCCAACATCTGGAGGAGGGTCCGATTGAACCTCTCCACTGGATTCCACTTGGGGTGATAAGGGGTAGTCCTCACCTTCTGAATGCCAGTGATGGAGCACAGTTCTTTAATGGTGCGAGATTCAAAATCTGGACCCTGGTCACTCAGATGTTTTTCTGGAAATCCATAATACACCAGAAAATTCTCCCATAAGCACTGAGCCACAGTGTGCGCCTTCTGGTTTCGAGTTGGAATCGTGACTGCATACTTAGTGAAATGGTCTGTCAGTACCAGTATGTCTTTTGTGTTGTTCTGATCAGGCTCCACTGATAGAAAGTCCATACAGACCAGCTCCAACAGTCTGCTGGTCCTGATGCTACACAAAGGAGCTGCTCTCTCAGTTGGAGTCTTCTGGCGCACAAGGCGCACACAACGTTCACACATCTTGATCTTCTGCTCTGCGTACATGGACATTCTAGGCCAACAGAATCGTGACCTCACGAGGTCAAGAGTCTGTTCTACGCCTAGGTGACCCAGGTCATCGTGTAGGCCTCTCACTACTGTAGCTCTAAGTGCAATTGGTAGCACAAGCTGGTGTGTGGCTCGTCCATGTTCTTGTCGTGTCCATTTCTGAGCTCTAGACGCTTCCACTCTCGGAGCCACAAAACAAGATCTGGAAGCTCTTCTCTCAGGGTAGTTGAGGGAATGTCTCCAGACTCCATGTGCTCAATGACCACTCTGAGATCAGGGTCAGCTCGTTGCTTTGCTCCTATCTCCTTTTCAGTCCAATGACCGATTACAGGGAGTCCATGATCATCAACTCGACAAGTGCAACTGATGGACATGTGGAGTTTTTATGAGACCACTCAACATCATGTCTCTCACATATGGCCTTCACTGCATCTGGAAGAACAGCATCTGGACTCTCCTGATCCGTCAGGTAATGCAGAGTGAACTGTTTAATCCTTTCACACTCTTTCCTCGACATAGCATCATCCTGGAGATCCCCGTGTGGTCAACGAGAAAGTCCGTCTGCGTCTTGACTCTGAGTTCCTGCTCTATACTGGAGCTTGAAGTTGAATGTCGACAGTGCTGACAACCACCTGTAACTCGTGGCATCCAATTTCACGGAGGCAAGGATGTAAGTTAAGGGATCACTGTCGGTGATGACAGTGAAGTCAGTACCATACAAGTAATCACTAAACTTAGCACTGACAGCCCATTTTAGAGCGAGGAAGTCCAATTTATGAGCGGAGTATTTCGCCTCACTCCATGTCAATCCTCTGCTTGCAAAAGCGATAGCCCTCATCTGTCCGTCTTGTTCCTGATATAAAGCCACACCAAGCCCTGGTGTGCTCACATTAGTGCGAAGGACATATGGGAGTTTGGGGTCTGCAAATCCTAAGACAGGTGCTGTGGTGAGCTTGTCAATGATCTCCTCAAATGCTCTCTGAAATTCTTGAGTCCATCTTTTCCCAAAGGACTCTTTTGGGTGGAAGTACAGGTGAGTTTTTTCTCTTCCTTGACTGTTTCTCCTGAGAGGTGGGTACCCTGCTGTGAGGTCATTTAGAGGTTTGGTGATCTTAGAATAGTTCCTCACAAACCGTCTATAGTACCCAGAAAAGCCCAGGAAGGAGCGCAGTTCTCTGAGGTTCTCGGGTACTGGCCAGGTCCGTAAGGCTTCAATTTTCTGTGGATCTGTCCCGACTCCGTGCTGAGAGACAATATGACCAAGATACTTAACGGAGGTTTGGAAAAACTTACATTTTTCTGATGACAATTTTAAATCATACTCTTTCAGTCAGCTGAGGACCTGTAGTAATCTTGACTCATGTTGCTCCAAGGTGTCCAAGAAGATTATGAGGTCATTGATGAAGACCAGTGCCTCCCTGCGGTTGAGATCTCCTACATATCTCTCCATTAATTGCTGAAATTTACTTACCCTGTGGCATTCAATTAAATTCCCAGAAGCCAAGGGGGCACACGAATGCAGTCCTCTGTTTATCAGCCTCTTCCATCTCAACTTTAAATCAAGGACTGAGAACCATTTAGAGCCAGTCAAGAGTGAGAACACTTCCTCTAAGTTTGGTAGAGTGTAAGCATCTTTTATGGTCTATGAGTTGAGTTTCCTGAAGTCAACCTCACAGAACCATTTTTCTTTCGCACGACGCCAATGGGAGCTGCAAATGGGGACTCGGACTCACGTATGACACCAGAATCTAGCAGCTCTTGAAGATGTTTTTTAACCGCATCTACATCATGTGGATGGATCGGTCTAGCTTGGTGCTTGAAAGGAGTGTCGTCACTCAGCTTGATGTGATGCTTTACTTTGATGGTATGACCAAAGTCCATGTCGTGCTGAGCAAAGACCTCAGGCATGCTACTGAGCAGCCTTGTGATTCGCTCTTTCCACTCTGGAAGTAAAGGGGAGTCCCCAAAATCAAACTCCACCTTTTTGGTTTCAGGAGTGATCAAATTGGCGGAGGGCTCCTTCCCTATCACCTGTTGAACGGCGTGAATTTCAGCTAACACTGTCCTTGGAGGGATGGTGATGTCGTGTTGAGTCTCATTCTTCAGCAGGATTGACATTGAGCAAGGGTGCTTGACAGGTAAGGTGCATAGGGAGCTAGCAACCAGCAATCCACCAGGAAGGGACGACAATGATGCAGCCTCTACAACAACCCACTTGTCCTGGTGAGCACCACTCATGTGGACCGCCCTTCCACCATGACCATGCTGCCTGCTGGCACAACTTCAGGGGTGCTGCTTTGCGCCTTAATCAGCCCAAGAGCTCCAGTACTTGCCTGCTTTTTTTGTACTTCAAGGATCTTCAAAACCACTCTGTAGCCAGGAAGGAATGACTGAGGGCAACAATCGTGTCTTTCAATGTAGTTGGAATAGAGGACGTCTAATGAATTGGTGCCAGTGAGGATTTGAGGCACATTGTTCACATTAGGGACAACCAACACTAGCGTAGGGACTTCAGTCTCTTCGCCCAAGAACTCCCCTGGAAACATCAGGTTGAGTTCCACATACCCAAGGTAAGGCATGGCCTCTCCATTGGCTCCTTCTATTTGCAGCTCTACATCCAAAAGATCACCCAAGGATTTCAAGGAGTGGTGGGACAGGTGAGTCTGGAAAAATGTCAGTGGGATAGTGGTCACCTGAGACCCCATGTCTAGCAAGCAGTTAGCTTTGTGGCCTTCAATAGTGACTTGAGCAGTGCATTTTGTTCCAACCAGCTTTGGTGGCAGTATGGTGGAGGTGGTGTTAGGCCTTGTCTTTTGGCGTTGCCTTTTTTTTTTGGTTTTGTTTTACACTGACAACAGGCACCACATATATAACACTGCATGCATACACCCTCCTACATCACTGATACTGACTGACACACCCCATGGTAATTATTTTTTAGTTGCTTACTTTAATAAATATTAGTTTATTATGGTAAAGCCTGGCATGCGTCTCCCTCCTTTGTTGTGGCCTGCGAGCCGGTCGTAACAATTGCCACACTTGCTAGCCACTCTCTTCGTTTTTCTAGGGTGTTTGGTTGATCTTATAGTCCCTGTTTTCCTGTTTGGCTTTACGTAGTCTGCATGACAGCAATCTGGGCTTGTATCTCGTTTAGCTGTTTCTTCAAGACTTCAGTCTCTCAGCTCTCAGCTTCAGGCTCTCAGCTTTGGGGCAGCAAGACTTGATTTGTGAAGCCCAAGGTGTTTTTTCATACGGTTATGTTTACTTGCCTGTCTGTCTTCCTGTGTTCTGATGAGCAACAGCAGATCAGCAAAGGAGGGTGGTGCAGTGTTTTTCCGCTACAACTGGAGATCAGCAATCAATCCATCATTCCAGCAGCCTCGACAGAACTGCTTCAGAAGATAGCGGTTTCATTCACTTCGTTCACCGCTATACCACCTCGTCTGACCACAGCACTCAGGGCAACTTGCAAGCGGTTCAGATAGTCAGAAGGCTTCTCGTCATTGCTCTGCAGTGTCCCCATGAATTTGGCCAACAGCTCATCTCTATCCTCTACAGAGCCATAGACTGAATCAAGTAGCTGAAGATACACTGATGGCAAAGCCTGAGAGCTGACATGCTTGATAACATCAGTAGCTGGAGGCAATAAGCTGTCTAGGATCTTGCGTGTTCTGTGCAGGTCAGACATGGAGGGATCTGTCACAAACAAATCAACATTTGCTCTCCAGGTATCATAATCAAGTTCACTGTTTGGACGAGGAATCTTCTCAGAGATTCTCTGAGGCGAAATGAAGAGTGCATGGGAGACATAGCTTCATTAGCGCGCATCACATGTTTAACAACGACCTGCTGTACAGCAGGGGGATTTACATCGTTCATGGTAAGTACTGAATGTGTTGTTGCAGAGTCGTCATTACCACTGGCTTTGTTTGACAGAGACGCTGGGTGTTGAGTGTTCAAGTTAGCAGCCATGCTAGGCGATGTAGCAGCTGTTAACACAGTAGGTCGCGGCTGACGATTCACATTGGTAGGTAAGGACGTTACCTGTGGACTCCTAGTAGTACCCTCAAGCTTTTGCAAAGCTGGTGTTGATGCCGCTCAGGCATCGCCTCTCAAGTCACGCTGATCACATCTGGGTGAAGGAGATGGGGGTAACACAGCTGGTAAGTTCCTGACTACCTCAGGTGAGACAGAGCCAAGCAGAAAAGAAGGCTGTTGCATGACCTGTGATGGCGCTTTAATATTCTCAATCTCCCGACCAGCTGCATCAAGGCTGTTTAATTGAGAGACTTTGACTGGTGCAGTGGCAGCAGGGAGGTTCACACCTTTCCCTGCACTTATCTTCATCAGTTCCTCTTGGAGTACACTTTCAAATGACCTCCCACTTTTATCAGCAATGGCTTGCAGTTTTTCAAGATACCCCTTGGTGGCGCTATTGCTGGCAGTGCTAGTGTAAACACTATCTAAGGAGCGCACCTTAAACTTATTAACTGGTAACTGGACTACTGATAAGGCTTAGTAACCTGGGTTACATTAGGGTACAGTAAAAGCATGCTGATACAGCCAGGAGAAAATTTTGAAAGAAACCCTACCCCTAACCAAACCCTAAACCTAACCCTTACCAAAACATAAACACTGGAAAACAACAACAAAACACTACAACAATGGTAAATGGAATATGTGCTAATCATATTACGGAGAATTTAAATCCTGCAGTGCTCAACAGAAAAATGTTTTTGAAAAAGGTCGGGCCATAGGTCATGTTGAAATAATGATTTGTCTTTTTGGAGGAGTAGCATAAACAGTCATCATTTATGTCAGGCTATGTTAACAGCTGTTGCTTTAGTTCCATTTATGATCAAAACTGCAGTGGAAAACCAAAGAGTGCCAATGCTTCATTGTTCTGTGCCCCACCACACCCAGCATATATCATCTGTGTTCTTTTATGAGTATGGACAAATTATGCATTCGTAGAAAATTTTTGGAATGAAAGTGGTTAAATTTAAACCTATTGAATAGTGGTACAAAATGCTGGCTATCGGCAGCTTTGATGCAAAAACAGTGGTGTTGGTTATTTGTCTTCATAAAGCCATATCTGCCAAACCCTAAAGTGTATTAAAGAGAAATACAATATTTCCCATTCTGTCTTTCTCCGAAGGCTAGATACTTTGGCTAGCTTTGATACTGGGCGAGCTTTTTGAGTGTGAAAGAGAAGTCTTAAAAGGCTATTCAGAGGATGTCTACACAGTATGGAGGCCTTTTGTCAGGCAAGATTCACTGCAATCGCACTACCTTTACACACTGAAGTGAAAGAACATTCTACTGTATTAGAGTAGATTATCACAATGGCTGTGCTTCCATTCAACTGCCAAGTGAATTTCAGAGATTAGGCGTGTTTCTGTTAACTGGATTGAAGCAAATAAACAGGGTTTCTTATTGTGGAATGTAGTTGTGTAAGGAATCTTTATGCCATGTAAGGAGTCTTTATGCCATGTCACTGTTTATTCAAAATCTGTGTTTCCACTGATACTGGTCTATTTGTTCTTTTCTGCATTACTGTATTCTCCTGTACTCTCCTGACACAACTGTACTGCATTTATGTCATTCTATTCTATTCTGAAAGAAGCAAGCTTGTGACTGGAAGGTCACCAGTTTGAATCCCACCACACCAGCTAGAAGAATGTGTCCCAGAATCTGTAAACATAGCTTATAGTATATTACACACAAAAAGAGATAAAAGTAAGATTTAATGACGCAGTAAGACACACACACACACACACACACACACACACACACACACACACACGTGATTTACACCAGACTGTGTATTGTCTTACAATCAAATTTAGCTGCTGTATACATACACACTCACTTAATTTAACAGCAGCAGTCCATGTAAAATCATTTGCAAACAAGAGGAGAGTTAGGGAAGTTTACATTAGTGCAACTTTTACTTAAAGCTGAAATAAGTAAGTTATGTATGTTTTTGTCATGTGGGCTATGTGAACTGCTGTAGCAAAAGAATTTCCCTGCAGGGATGAATAAAGTTATCTCTACTCTACTCTACTCTAAATGGAAGGAATTTCTGTGGCAATTTGAATGGCAACAATTTCCCCCTCCCTAGTGAACATCAGTCCTGCCTTCATGCTGCTCCCACCTTCACGCACGTGTGCATATAGCGCAAACCACGACAGATGCTTATCATATGACTAATGTTATGAAATTCACAGTAAAGTGAAATCTAAAGTGTTCCACAGAAATTCTGCCAGCTCACTGCCACACTTGAAGCCATTTAAGTCTCGCCATCATTGAAACACACCTGCAATGTTTATTCCAATTCAATCGCTTGCTTGAGCAAAATTTTCTGTAACTTTTCTCCTCTTCAGTCTTGCTCAGTTTTGTCTGTTTGGCTGTGTGGGCTTCTTGAAGGAATTGGATATTTCTCCCTGATGTTCTTTTTTTCCACCATAATGCTGTGAACTTGGTTGCTCCAGACCATCAGAGGTTGACTGCCCCGTGCTACCCATGATGTGATTCATGCCAAGGTAGGGATGCCCTCTAACCGTGATTGGCTGTTTTCATTTGGGACAAATGAATTTTTGTGAATCATGGTCTTTCAAGCCAGACTATCTCTTCCACAATCTTTGAATGCTCTGTAGATAAGCCTGTTATTCAGACCATTAAAATTTGAGGAGAGGAATCTGTCATCTTCCACCGGAAAACTCTTCGTACCGGAAGAGTGTTCAACCAATCACGAGACAGTGTTCACGAAAACGTGTTCCCCTCAGAAACATAACTGAGACAGCTAGCACGGATGATTCGCTAGCGAAACCAGTGAAAGAAAACGCCGAAAGACGTAAAAGATGTCTCCGTGGTGAGGAAGCTTGTCATGGAATGAATTTTGCAAAGTTCTAAAAGAGTTGAATCAAAAATATCTTCTCGAATTTCCATTTCTGCTCAGCAGCTAGCCAGCTGGGCTTCCACTAATTTGGTTTCCAGTAGGAGTTATTTACACATCTGAACAGGGGATATGGAAGTGAGGAAATAACTGGTTATCCGGCTTATTTTGCAACTCATTTTCTCCGCTTCTGAAATACAGACTGTTAGGCGGAAGCAATTGGAAATTGTGGGAGCCAACATGTCTGACTTGAGAGACTATGTGAATCAGAATACAGCCCAGGGAGCAGCCAGAGAGACTGGATTTTTTTCACAGTAAACTTACCAAATTGTTGATATATAATGGAATTTCACCACATGATCAAACTATATGAAAAAAACCTGCCTATACAGCAGCTTTTATTTTATCTATGAGATGCCACTCAATAAAGAACAGACATAGATTGAGAAAAAATGATTTACCAAATTATGATGTAGTTTAACAGTGTACAAGTGATGGTGTTTGATAGTGTACCAGTATAAAGGAAGAAAGTGTCTCATCTTGACTGACCTGAATTTACCTCTTGCAGATCATGGTGCTGTGGTATGCTGCATTCTCATTATGTTAGACTTATCATTACATATGGGCTGCTGACTGGAACAAAATGTTTTATGTCAAACTCTTAGCAGTATTTGGCAGTTATGTAGGCTTTGATATCTCACACTTGGCATAACAAACTATGTTAGTGTGTCAACACAGATGGCAAACATGGCAGTGAATCCATCAATGTTGGCAGTCCAAGGTAATAAAAATACAAATGACAAGCAACTCCAAACTGTGGCAATAAAATGAAATCCTGCTCTTCAGCATCAGCCAACCTTCCCTGGAAAAATAAATAAACTGGTCTGTGTCCTACCTGTATCCGACTGTTCTCCAGGGCTGTCTCCAGCTCCAGCTTGGCAGCAGCTGTCTCCTGTTGGTGGGTTTGTCTCAGGTGCTCGATGGCTGATGCGTGGATGTGATTCAACTCTGATCGCAGAGAGGCTGATGGGAAGAAAGGGAGGGAAGAAGTATAAACACTCACAGTTTCTCAAGTTAAGTCAAACATTTCACGTCCAAAAAAGTATGGAGAGCATAAAACAAGCTCACAAGCAAAAATACAGAAAAATCTAAATAAATAAACTGTTTTGAGATAAAAGTAAGATTTAATGATGCAGCAAGACACACACACACACACACACACACACACACACACACACAAAAAAAAAAACTTCTGACATGGCACAGAATTATATTAAACGGACCCGAAAAAGAGGTACTGCAGCACACAGTGTGTTACAGCCTTGGCAGGTCTTCATCAGGCAGACTTGAGTACTTCAGCAATATATATATGTAGGCACACCAGGGGAAGGTAATTAGATAATTAAAGTAATGAGAGTGCAGATAAACAACAAAACATACAGTATTTAATACAGTAAATTAAGTGGAGGGGATTATAACAAAAGTATTTTGGATACACAGTTTGAATATTGTCTCTCGTAATGGACTTCATGAGTTGTCCTGCTTTATTTAACTGAATTGATTGTATTACATATTGTATACTGTTATGTATGTTATGGTAAAAGAGCTTTCTTCAGTTTTGCTATAGCACATTTCATACAAAGGGAAACTCAGTGAGAAAACCAGTGTAACATGTATCAGCTTGAAAAACAGTAAGACCTTTTTAAGACCTTTTCATTGCTACCTTAAATTTCAGACTAGTTGAAAAAGCTTCTCCAAACCATTAGTCTGTTTGCAAAAAAAAAATTAAATAAATGAAAATAAAAAAGATGCTCATTGGACTTAAGGGTAAAAGACTATTTTGGAAAAGGAAGAAGCCAGGGCATTTTTTTCTTTTATGTGCAAAAGTGAAAAGCCTTTACTTTTCCTTGGTGAAGCGTACCAATACAAAAATTAATAAAGAAAGCCTTTTTTTACTTCCTCTCACAAAAGAAGAGTGCCTTGGCTTCTTTTTTCAAATGCCTTTTACCGTTACTCCAAAGCACCAAAGAGACTAATGGTTGGATGAAGCATAAATAAGGACAGACCCTGTTATCCTATATAAAACAAAATAAAGAAACATGTTCCAAATGAACAAAACTAATAAAAGTTGTCAAAAAGTAAAGGGGTATTATAAGAAAAACGACAGCAGGAAATTAAATGTTGAGACATACTGAATGCATTCAAACTGTGTTTTAGCACACATATGGTACTACTGACCCTGTTCTGTATTGTCTAAGTGTGGACATGCAGCAATAGCAAACCTGGGAGGGTGCAGTGCTTGGTAGTAAGCACTGCTGGGTGAATCGATAATTATCTCAATTACATTTTCCTCAATTTTGAAATAAAGCCAGCTCAATAATTTTAATAACAACTATAGCAAGGTTTCAACCCAGGCCATCAGCACATCCTTTTGGAGTAGAGCTGCAAAAAAGACAAGACAAGTAACACTACAAATATTTAAAGCAGTATCACTCTCTAGAATATGCTGAAAGCAAGAAGCGGCAAACAGTCTAAATCAGTAGTTTGAGTCGTTCAAAAACTGCAAGCAGTCCCTAGCATGAAGAGTTCCCAACAACAGAAAATAAGCTTTTGCTAATACTCTCCTGCATGACAAAATAACAGAGGGACAGAGACATCACAAAAATAACACCTGCCTATGGTATTGCCAAAAACATGCTGCACCTCAGCACAGTTGAGAGTGACAGATTCAAGAAGCTCATTAAAGTTCCCAACCCCAGGTATGAACTCCCTGGTTGAAAGCAATCCCCCTGTGGTACACAGAACTCAGGTAAATAGTAGAGGAGCAGCCACCAGGGGTTGCTTTATTTTCACCACCATCTCTGCCATGTGGTCCAGTTGAACCTCAGAGCCATACATTTTTCAGTTTCACAGCGCATTATATAGACTCAGACTGAAACCTTGAGAGTAAACGCCTCCAAACATCCTATTTTCCTGAGGACCAAACAGGGAAATTGATTGCTCGCGGCCTAATAGTGGCCCTCACATCATGGGGACTAAGTGAAGATAGGTGTGCATCACCACTGATAGTGGAAGCTGGACTTGTTGGAGGTTCTAGAAGACTTTTAGCCTCTCATCCAAAAGGCTTCTTCAGTTCCATTTGACTGGTGGGGAGACCCAGGTATTTATCCTCTTGCGGAGTTGTTTACACCTAGAGAGTCGTTGAGGTCACATGTGAGTCGCTGAGCCCCCCCGGCCATCATATGAGTCGTTAGGGTCACATGAGTCATGGTGTGAATGGGAGTTGATTTGCCTAGAGAGGGATCTCAGGACTGTGTTATAAGTGGCTGATAAGTGGTGCTGAAAATCCTCCTGAGTTTTTCAGATACTCCTGCAGTGTAAGGGATGACAATGTTGTTCCGTTTATTGTCCTTCCCCTCTCTTTCTGTTCTGTGTGTTTTTGTGGTTTTGACGAAGGCCCAAGTTGGCAGGCACCGAAGTTCAGGTTGAAGGTATCAGTCGCCCTCTCCAGTGCTAAAGCACTGCCTTCCAACCTCACCATCCAAGAAAGGAAGGCACTGGCATCACTACAGAGAGACCGGAACATCACCATCCTGCTGGCTGATCAAGGAAAATGCACAGTGTTGCTTAACACAACTGACTACCATGCCAAGGTGACCAGCCTACTCAGCGACACAGCCACATATGAGAAACTGAGGCGAGATCCCACCAGCGGCTATAAGAAGAAGGTGATGAACTGCCTACAACAACCGGAAAAGAACAAAGCCATTAACCGACCACTTCATTACCGCCTATACCCCAGGAAAACCACGCCTTGCATTTATGGACTCCCCAAGATACACAAGGAAGGAGCCCCGCTCAGATCCATCATCAGTAGCATCAACTCGGTTACCTACAACATTGCCAAACATCTTGCCACCATCCTAGCTCCTCTGGTTGGCAACACTCCACACCACATCCAGAACTCCAAGGATTTTGCCAACAAGGTGGAGAAGATAAAACTGGACCCAGACGAAACCATGGTATCTTACAACGTCACTTCACTCTTAACATGCATTCCCACCCTGGAAGCAGTTAAGACGGTAAGGAAACGGCGCTACAGGACAGCACTCTCTCCAACAGAACCAACCTCACTCCAGACCACATATGTGACCTCATGGACATCTGCCTGACAACCACCTATTTCCAGTACAATGAGGGTTTCTACAGACAGAAACATGGCTGTGCCATGGGGTCACTGGTTTCTCCCATTGTGGCCAATCTCTATATGGAAGAAGTAGAGAGCAGAGCCCTGACATCCTTTGCTGGAACTGCCCCCAGCCACTGGTTTAGTTATGTGGATGACACCTGGGTCAAGATCAGCACACATGAAGTGGAAGCCGTCACAGAGCACATCAATGCAGTGGACAGTGTAATGGAAAATCACAGAAGTTGCCCTTTCATACAAAATATTCCTTGTGTGTTTCATATGTACAGATGCCCTTTGAGTGTCTTATCATGGCTCATACTGTTTTCTAAACAAGGTCCAATTAGAATGACCCTGAAGTTGTTTTATCATAGAACTGGCCTGAACCACTTCATAGGGAATGTAACTTTCTTTTGATTTCTCACAGATAAATCCATGCCTCTCCCCAACTCCTTGTCTCACTCTCTGCAGACTGCAAAGTGCTCTGTATGACGGTGGACCTTTCTTGCAAGAAATAAAACTCTTAAAGACAATTCTTTCTCAGGTCTTTATTTCGGAATCTCACCAGTAGAATTTCAAAAACAACAGCAATATCAAGTTCACTCGGGAGGATGTTAATGGAAACAGTCTGGCCTTTTTGGATTGTGCAGTGCAGATTGAAGATGACAGAAGCCTCAAAATTGAAGTATACAGAAAACCAACACACACGGATCAGTATTTGCTCTTTGATTCCCACCACCCACTGGAGCACAAGCTGGGGGTTATCAGAACCCTACAACATCAGGCTCAGAACGTGCCCACAAGGACAGAAGGCAAGGAGAAGGAAAAGAAACACATAAGAGAAGCACTTAAAACACGTGGTTATCAAAACTGGGCCTTCGTCAAAACCACAAAAACACACAGAACAAAAAGAGAAGCGAAGGACAATAAACGGAACAACACTGTCATCCATTACATTCCAGGAGTATCTCAAAAACTCAGGAAGATTTTCAGCAAACACCGCATCCCTGTGCACTTCAAGCCCAGAGACCCTCTGGGGCAGAAGCTTGTCCACCCCAAGGACAAACAGCCAGGCACAAGCAGAGCAATGTAGTGTACACAGTCCAATGCACCGAGGAATGCACAGACTTGTACATTGGGGAAACAAAACAACCACTTCACAAGCGCATGCCACAACACAGGAGAGCCAACACCTCAGGTGTGCACCTACATCTGAAGGACAAGGGACACTCATTTGAGGACAATAATGTACACATTTTGGCCAGAGAAAGAGGAGTGAAAGAAGCCATCTACATCAAACTGGAACGACCATCACTGAACAGAGGAAGTGGCCTACGGCACCACTTATCAGCCACTTATAACAGTCCTGAGATCCCTCCCTAGGCAGATCAACACCCATTCACACCATGACTCATGTGATCATGTAACGACTCACATGATGACCAGGGGGTCAACGACTCACATGTGACCTCAAGGACTCATAGGTGACCTCAACGACTCTCTAGGTGTAAACAACTCCGCAAGAGGATAAATACCTGGGTCTCCTCACCAGTCAGTTGGAACTGAAGAAGCCTTTTGGATGAGAGGCGAAACGTCTTCTAAAACCTCTAACAAGTCCAGTTGCCTTTACAAGCACTTAGAAGTACCATGACCTGGATGAATGAGAATCTTCACAGACACTGATAGTGGAGTGAATGTAGTGCAGGTTGTCTCGAACATTTGGACTCGGCTGCAGTTCTTTGGCCATCACCTCTATTCAGCAACTGGCGAGTAGTCTATCTGACTGTTGTTATATTTGGTAAATGCCATTATGTAAATTTCATTTATTCACTATAATGCAAACCAGCATAACATTAGTTTGTTGAGAAGCATTAAGGCATGATCTGGCCAAGACCTTATTTTTATTTAAAAAAAGGGACAATGTGATGATCACCAAACTGTACAGAATGACTGATAATGATACTTTGAGGTTGGTTGTGTTGTTGTGTCCTGGGCTTACGTCTACTCCCAGAACTCTGAACTTCTGTGTCAGATGAATCATATGTGAGTGTGCCATATGTAAAGCCTGTGTTGCACCTCATTGGAACAGAAGTTTTGAACCCTACAGATGATGTCACAACTCGCAAAGGTGACAAAACCAATTGGAAATATCGTAACAAAGCAACAGACAACTTGTTGACATGACATGCCATCGCTAGTGGACCAATGTTTCAAGACAGTGCATCAATGGAGGAAGGGTTGAGGCCATCAAAATGAGAGCTGCGCCTGAGACAGCAGAGGGAGACCAATGCCCATATACTTCACCAGCAATAAGAGCAGAAGCTGAGGATGCTTCAGAAGGAGCTGCTGGCCCTTGGAAAGGTGGAAGATCCGTGGGAGAAATTCCCCCAGAGTCAGCAAACTGGCAAAGTGGTATTTGTGCAACCAGTTCCCCCTCTGATGGTTTTCAGTTCAGATAGATAACTCTGTGACCAGCCAGAGGGAGCTCCAAAACCAGAAACTGTTGACAGGCTTGTCTTTGCCTGCAAATTGTAGTTAATTTTAGTTGCATGCTTTAATCCAAGCTACTTGCCATGTTCCTTTGCTAAATTACTTGAAATATATCATTTTAAATTACAGCAGTTGTAGTTAAGGATTTTATTTCAACAACTGTCTGCTTTAGCAATTTGATTTGTTTTATGTTCACTGAAAGAGGATGCGGCTAAATTTGTGTTCAAACAATTTATATATAACATATTATTCTTAGTTAAAGATGGTTATAGTGTTGAAAAATAAGACAGAGCAACAATTTCACCCCAACTTCTGGAGTGAAATTGTTGTCCTATGTCTGTTTGTTCTATATCTATTATCTATGTTTTATACAGGAGCAAAATTAACACTTTACAATTGACATGAATGTGTTTTTACATAGGATAAAAATTAAGAATTTTAACAATTATAACATTTTCAGTCATATTGCCCAGCAGCAGCGGTAATGTGTGATTTTTTCTTGGACCTTATGAGCAGTTTAGCTACAGTGTTTTGAAGAAGCAGCAATCTAGTCTTCAGCTAAAACAGGTGTTCAGGGACTTACAATTGTCAAGAAAAAATGAGATGATAGATGATAAAAGCATGAATAACAGTTCTGAGTCTCTTAAAGGATAAAAATGAACTATTTTTAAAAAAAACTGAGTTGCAGAAAGCAAGACTGCTTATCTAAGACGAGATTGTTGCAAGAGATGTCACCACAGTTTATTTAATTTGAGGTCACTTTTGAGGACAGCGATCCAAGATGTTCCATGGTTTGTGCACTAGCTATGTCAGGACCAGTAATAACTTCAGAAATAAGAACTAATAATAACTTAAAAATAATCCGATTGTAAGATATTTTGTAATGTCCAGTTTTGAAGGTGTAGAGCAGGGATATTCAATTACAAATTCAATTCGGGCTGATTTTAAAACTACGAAATGAAGATTGGCCAAGAATTTTCAGCAGCCTATTTAACACTTTTTTTTAAGCTTTTGGTAATGACAAATTTTAAACAAATGCAAATGAATGAAAAAATAGCAATGTGTATTATTTCACTTTTGAAAGAAAAAAAATTTTTGGTCACATATCTGACGGAATTGCGTCACATGATAAAACATTAACTTGTGAAAAGTATCCTGATTGGCGGAATATTCAAGTCCTTGATGCTCGCCTACAAAGCAGGTACTAAAACGGCTCCAACTTACCTGAATTCCTCATTCAGGTCTACGCTCTCTCCTGCTCACTACACTTTGCCAGGGACGGATGCCTGGTGCTGCCGCCATAACAAAGCCCTAAGTCTCTAGCTAGACTCTCTTCTGTAGTTCCTCGGTGGTGGAATGAGTTACCAAACTTCATTCAATCCCTCTAAAGACTAACAAGCATACATACAAGACTAAAGACTAAGCTCTTTAGTGAACACCTTCTCACCTGATGGACTGTATAATCTGAACAAAACAACAACTTAAACAAACAAACAAAAAAATCTCTATTCATCTATGCACTCTATGCATCGACTTGTAGCACTGCCTTGTAGCACTGCCTCACAGCAGCCATGTCCTGCTGG
>OMKZ01049428.1:0-13918 GCA_900302535.1 Neoniphon sammara | reverse complement strand
CTAGATTTAAAAATCTTATTTCAAGATTTCTTATCAAGTAAAATTAACTTGCTGCATGGACAGATACTTTCACTAGTTTTAAATAATTTTCTCCTCAAATTTAGTGTTTTTATCTTATATTCAGGCTACCCTTTTTTGCAGCGTGGGACCATTATTCATTTTTCAACAGGACAATGACCCCAAACACACCACCAGGCTATGTAAGGGCTATTTGACCAAGAAGGAGAGCGATGGAGTGCTGCGTCAGATGACCTGGCCTCCATAATCACCTGACCTAAACCCAACTGAGATAGTTTGGGATGAGTTGGACTGCAGAGAGTAAGGGAAAAGCAGCCAACAAGCGCTCATCACCTCTGTGAACTCCTTCAAGACTGATGGAAAACCATTCCAGGTGACTACCTCATGAAGCTGATTGAGAGAATACCAAGAGTGTGCAAAGCTGTCATCAAAGCAAAAGGTGGCTGCTTTGAAGAATCTAAAATATAAAACAAATTCTGGTTTAACACTTTTCTTTTTTACTACATAATTCCATACATGTTCCTTCATAGTTTTGATGTCTTCAATATTAATCTACAATGTAGAAAATAATGAAAATAAAGAAAAAACATCGAATGAGACGGTGTGTCCAAACTTTTGACTGGTACTGTGTATGTATATATATATATATATATATATATATATATATATGTACAGAGTTCAGCCATATTGACTTCTATAGAAATCAAACCTGAGAACGTGAACCAGATAACATGTAACAATCCCTGCTTGGTCTAGAGATAACCATCAACACTGATACTAAAAGGGTCAAAGACAATGCGTGATATTTTCCACTTGGACACTGTCGTGTTGCTTCATAAATCACAGAGGAGACTGGGAATAAAAGTAGTACAAGTAAAGGAGACGCCAACAGAAAGTCCTACTGGCAGCGGGACAGACAGTTGTGATGACTTAACATTGGGTGTGCGGTGTTTATGCATGAGATTGGACCAATAATACCTGACGGGGCTTGATCCATTCCAAAACCCTACTAACGGATGATTCCTTGTGATCAGTTAAATCTTGTGATGCAATTTTTATGGGGGAGATCTGTTTCCCCAGAGGACAACACCCCTATCAACAAGGCACAGGTTTGAACAGGCATGAAGATGTTAGCGAGCTGTTAGCCTTCATAATGTCAAGGTAAGGAGCCTTCATAATGTAAGGTAACGATTCAGCCTTCACAGACTGTAGCCGCTATGGCCTCTTTCCCACAGTGGGACCAACCAGATCGGAGCACCAAGTGTAATCGTTCTGATGGCATTTCCATCTAGGCAGTCTGGGATAAAAAAAATGAATACTTAAACGTTTTGGGCAAAATACCCTTTTCCTGACTTACCCAGACTGAGACAAGATGTTCAATACCATTTTCCACTGGTCTGTCCACTGGATGTCCACTGGTTCGGTTCCAATGGATAGCATTTTCTGTTAGCATAAAGACTTGAAGTCTACAGGAGTCATTAGCCTAGTTCTGTCAAAAAATTACAAATATTAGGAACTATAACCGCTGAACATATGTGTTCAGCAGTTATAGTTCCTACCATCTACAGTGTCAGCCATCTAACTTCTAAAATGACGACTTTTTTAAAAATTTAAATTCCAAGATGTGTATTTCATAAACACATGAAACATGTGTAAATAAGACAGCTTTGGACTTGCTGGAATGTTTATTTCTTCATTTTGACAGATCTAGGCTAATGGGTCCTGTAGACTTATGCTAAGCTAACACGAAATTCTACCCATAGGAACCCAACCAGTGGACATACAGGGGTGAAAATTGTATTGAACATCTGGTCTCAGTCTGGATAAGTTTGAAAAAGGGTATTTTGCCCAAAACATTGGAGTATTCCTTTAATGGTTACAAACCTCCAAGCATTCTTTTTGCAGCACAGCTAGCTCGCTCAGTGCAGAGGACCCGTTCTGGTGGGAGGGCTTAATGACACAGCTATCTACTGATTGATTTCACATTTACATCACTTTTTTGAGTCATCTGGGGTCAACCACTCCTCACTAATGTTTTTGCTCATCCTTTGCTTAGATCTAGATCCTCAATTTCATCAGCCAATGTAATGCACATTACATATACCATATCATATAATACATATGTCATGTGTACGTCGCTTTGGATCAAAGCGTTTGCTAAATGGCAAATTTTAAATTGTACATATACTTCCTAGTCCTGATGTGAGTACGACAGATGGAAAACACACCGTAACGTTCATGGGTCCAGAACATAGACTGTATATAAAGATGGATGATGTGACAGCGCCCCAAAAGTGAAGCCAAAACGTCTTGATCGTCCCCTGGTGGCTGGCTGCAGTATAGGTCATAAACCCCGCCCCCTCCATGTTAGTGGATGGAACATGGGCCAAACTAAAAAATCAAACTACACGTCAAATACATTTTTCCCAAAGATGGTTCATGTCATTTCAGGTAGTTCTTATCACGCTGATGTATGTTCAAGTGTTCATTTTTCTGTCAAGTTTGGTTTTCATTAGTTATTTGATGCCATGAAAAGGGGATGTGACATCTGTGATTGACAGCAGCTTTGAATGAAGCTGTCTCAGAGCCGGCACCTGTGGACTTCTGCTCTGGAGGTGTATGTGGGAATGTCAAGAGGAGATGAACGCTAACTTTCCATAACCTTGACTTTTAGCTGTTGTATATTTAGTTGTTGTTGTACCTTAACAAGCCTTCAGTTGTAGTACAACCAGCGGCAATGACGGTTAAGATTGGAGCCGCTGGGCTAGCTCAAAACTTCAGGAGACGTGTGCTCGTGATTCAGTCGGAAGATATGGGCAGGACCTCAGTACTCCCCGATTTCTACTGCGCAGACTCTGGCTCCAAATGACGTCACCAGGGCAAGATAGCAGCGCTCGTAAACGGTTCACTTTTGTACAGTTGGAGGAAGTGCAAACACGTTGTCCATCTTTATATACAGTCTATGGTCCAGAACAGCACAATGCAACGATAAACATTCCACGATAAACATTCCACCACAAGGCTCAGGAGATGAGAGAACCTTAACCAAGCCCTGCACACCCACCATCATCACTTGGGGAGTATTTACACAGCTGCACCCTTTATTTTGACTGCATCCTATAGTTACATAAGGCAGCTTGTTTACATTAGTAAAAGGTACACTGTAAAAAATTAAAATATCCATTGGAAACCGCTAGTCTGGTGTTACCAGACCTTCTATCTCATCTCAAATGAGATATGAGATAAGGTCTGGAACCCCTCAATATTGAACCATTTGTGGAATGGTCGTGGCCAACAGACATCGCCCACTGTCACTATTAACGTGACTGGATCAACCTACAACCAATGAGAGCAACAAAATATGAGACGTTGATACAGAGCGTCGGTGACCCACTAAGTAAACAAGCTAGAGCTGTAAGAGCAGCTAACAGGAATAGCAGCATCTTTTCCACCAATAAAAGCCTTCAGTCCCGTTACTACTTCTTTTATCTCAGGGAGAATCAATTTCTGCTAAAACCAATATTATCACTTTATCAATGAAGACCTCCGCTTTAGCAGCCATGTTTGTTGTTTTTTATCAGAGATGTTCGGAGTATAACGTCTCTCTATTCAAACAGCGGTGCCCTTCTCTTGCGTGACCATCTAGATCACGCCCCTTAGACACATGACCAATCAGATTGTCCAACCAGATGAACCAATATTAAGGGATGCTAGACGGAAAGCAAATTCAAATGTGAAACATGAACTCGCGAGATTTCTGTGTAGTATGTAGGCTGGGAAACTGCTTGTTACATCACAAAACAAAATTCTGAGCAGTGAATACTGCCTCAGGGTCAAGACAATCCTGATCAGACAACAGGTTGTATCTCTCCAGCTGCTGAAATTATCTGGTAATAAGATTAATTTAAAGAGCTGATTGGAGGGCCTTGCCCAATGTCTATTGGTTTAATAGATGACATAGAAGCTCCTGATGTGTTAACACAGGCCTACTTGTGCGTTCACACTGCAAGAAACACAAGCAAATCACCAGAAGTCTATTCAGTTCTGAAAGATCTGATAAACAGGGGAAGCTCGACTGATGTGTGGTCAACACGATTATCAGCGGAGATTAACAGACTTTCAGTATTCTTTCTTTTATTCTTAAACCAGCTTATTCTAATTCATAAGTCAAGGGGACTGGGCCCTATCCCAGAATCCAATGCTAAGTAGACAGAGAAACACCCTGGACAGGTCAGCAGTCAATCACAGGGGTCACATAAACAGACAGACACTCCCTGCTACACATTCATACCTATAGGCAATTTCAAGTATTCAATCCACCTGACTTAGATGTTTTTGGACTGCGGGAGGAAAGCGGAACATACAAAAATTCCACAAAGAAAGACTGGGATCAAACCCGCCAACTTTTCTGGTGTATGGCGAAAGCTAAACACAAGGTTTGTACAGCCCCCCGAGAGTAAAAAGTCCTTTTCAAGCACTTTCAAGGTACTTAAACCAAAATTACCAGACTCTCAAAGCCTTTATCATCTAATCTTAATTGTTACTTTAAATGCAATTGTGAAAAAACAAGTTTACATAATTCCTTTATGCCTACAGAAATCAATGTGTATTGTCACTTTGTTTTTTTTTTTGTTTTGTTTTTATACCAGCGATTTATATTAACTTTGATTGTAGCTTTGATCAGGATTATTTAATGCTTGCTAATTTCTAGAATATGGAATCATTTCAAATATTAAAAGATTTTTTACATGAGGGATTGTGTAGATGAAACACCAGATTATATTGAAAATCAAGCATTTTTCAAGGAGAATATTTTTAATTCAAGCATATTCCTAACCTTGAAAATGTAATGGTTAAAATTAAGCATTTTCCAAACTTTCAAGACTTTGTATGGAACCTGTAAACACTGAGCCACAGTTCCACTCTGGCCATCAACAGCAAATAAGCTTTCTGTGCTTCCTTGTTTCCCTGCTGAGAATTTGTTGCATGAAATATAGTCTTGGCAAGTGCAGAATGGATAGAAGCTGACTGCAGCCATTCAAAGCTTTTAAGACAGAACACTAGATGAGATCTAAGCCTCTCGTGCCGCACCCGCAACTGGTCAGAATGCAGTGACCAATCAACCAAGCTGCTCACAGTGTGAACGCACCTTTAACAGCGACAGTACTAAAGAAAAAGTGTAAGTGTGTATATGCATGTATGAAATAATGTGACCAGTGGATGCTCCACGGTGCAATGTAGGAAGCAAGCAAAATGTAAGCTCTGAGAATATTCTTTAAGACTTAAGTTTCTTGTGGCTTTACAGACTACAGAAAATCCATAAAACTTCCACTGGCAAGCACATGTTGGAATGCAGTCCAACAAATTCAGGTGACAGGTGACAGGGCTGGCTGCTGGGCTGTGTCAGGAGGAGTCAGGGCAGTAAGGTGAGCACACCTGAATATGTAAATGTTTTGCATATTACCGTGTACTAGGGGCAGACCAATGTATCGATTCGGTTTTGGCCTTTTATTAAAAAGCAGATCTGTTCCAGTTGGTGTCATCCATCTCTGATATGATGTATTTGGTGCAATTTGATTACATATTTAGCTTGGAACTGATCAGTACAATATGCGTTGCTTAATTTTATTCTTATTATTCAACTGGATTTCAGTGGAGATTCAGTGTCACATTATTGTTTAAACAAAACGGTCAGATTTCAAATTATTGATTATAATAACAATGGATATATTGATTTTGGTATTGCAAACCCTGTATCGATCAAACCTACTGTATACACAGCAAATAATATTCATCCTAACAATCTAATTGTGTATTTAGCCTTACATTCTTATACCAAGTGAAAACACTCCCTGCAGACTGAAATAAATTATTACAAATGAAATTATTATTATTATTTTTTTTTTAAGGTACAGGACCTTGACATGAGAAACAATGCTTTTTTTCCACTTAAAGCAACTACAAGGAAGTTTTAACTGGTTATGAAACAGTCTCAGTTTAATAGTGATGACTCTATATGACCTACATAAGCAAAAGAGACCATCAGCAAGAAAATTGGCTATTTCTGTATAGCTATTCTAAAGGCCTGCCACCAAAACGATTTACGGCACACAGACAGGAAGAGCCTATGTTTACATTATATGTAGCATTGTACCATGAGGGAGTACAAAGATGTTACTCGGACGAGGGAAGGACATTTCTCTTCCTTTGATAACTTAAGTAAAATTAGACATGTCTGCTTCCCGACTCATTAAAAAGAAAAAGAAAAAAAAAAAAAAACACGAGAGAAAAAGAGAGTGCCAGCAACCAACGGTGGTCGAGCAAGCTAGAGACTGAACGAAATGAGAGACCAGCAGTGGCCCAGCGAGCGAGAGAGATGTGGTGGTAGAGCGTGCTAGAGATTGAACGAAGAGAGCGACCGGCGGTGGCAAGAACAAAACAGTCAAATAAGATAAACAAAATGTTATTTTCTGTTTGACGGTGGTTACGTTCTAACACACAAATAAATACATCCATACCTCCACACAACCCTGCAGGAAGGTGCCACATTCCTGGATTTGGTGGTGAATGCAGCCTTACAGGTAACCTAGGTGTATAAAAGGTACTAGAATATAGTTTACTAATCGTTTCACCATTGCCATATTAAAATTATAAATTTCACGTAGCCACAGATACATTACCTCATCGCTATGAGTCCTGCAAACAGTTGTTTAAAATAGAAAAACAGTATTAAAAATAAGTTGCGTCTTTCTTTCACTCACTTCCAAAACAAATGGATGCACTAGAAAAGATCTTAACGATAGGAGGCGGTGGTTCTCATGGGAAATAAAGTCTTCATTCCCACGAAACACTACCGCTTTTGTCCACGAGGGCCGCTAAAACCAACACAAAGTGAAAGCTCCTTGTAGTTGCTTTAATCTAAGAGAACTTGTGAAATAATTTAAACATACTTTTTCCCAGATTAAAGAAAAATGCTTTTAAGACTCAATACAACATTAGAAGATTTAAGGTGAATTAGAGCTGCAAGCAGCGATGAAAGGGCCCTTGCACCCCTTGCATGTTGGAGGGAGTGGCAGCAGTGGTATAGTTAAGCGCTAACCCAAATATAGACCACACACTTTTCATGTAAAGATATACATTTTCATGAAAACTGGACATTACATGTAGGAGATAAGTACTACTTCCTGTGTCCACTATGTGGCGCTAGAGAACACCCACTAATTATACGTTATGTTGCTGTATATTATGTGTAGACAACATTTCATGTAAATTGGATGATATTTGTCACAGAAAGCTGGCTTCCTGTTGTCAGTAAGTGGCGCTATGCTCCTGACTCAATTTTGACCTGTAGATGTCCTCAGGCCTGGACTCTTATCCAGCATGTGAAATTTGGGGCTGATTGGACAATGTGCAACATCAATCATGTGCATCATCAATGTATTAAGGATTTTCTGATCATGTTTGAGGTGGATGTGGAACCCGCTAGCAGAAGTGCATCAAAGTGTAAAATATGACATTTCCTGTTGCCAGTAGGTGGCACTGTGACTATGACGCAAATTTGGCCTGTAGATGTCTTCAGGCCAGGACACTGATCATACATGTTAAATGTGGAACAGATCAGAGCATGTGGGGTTGAGTTATAATAGTAATGTTTTTTTGTGGCGAATCATCGATCTTTGCCGCCTCACCATGGCCACATGGTGATCATGTGGCCATCTGATCATGTGGTATGGAGTTATGAAGATACATTTTTGATGGCAAAACATCAAAATTTCCTGCCCCAACACAGCCACACCGTGTCACGAAAACTTTGCAATTTAGCATCACAAAGGTCTTAAAATGTCACACACCAAATTTGAATTTGCTCAGGTCAAATCTGTAGGAAGTTTGTTAAAGTACAACACATGGAAATGGCAAAAACTGCACCAAAATTACACAGTAAACTTCCTGTTGGCTTTAGGGTATGGCTCCAAGAGGCTTTTTTTTTGTAAGTGTTGGGAAGTTACATGTGGCTACCAAATTTTATACATCTAGGGCTACTTTGTAAAAATTTTGTAGGGAGCGCTATGGAGCCATTTTGCCACTCCCAACATCGAGACCCATATCAGATGTCAATTTCCACCACTTCTGACGTGTGCAAGGTTTTGTGAGCTTTCGAACATCCCTAGCCCCTCAGCAACAACTACCTGTTTCTTGGCAAAAAATGTAATTTCATCACACCACCATTTGACGAAAACTCACAATTTTCACAATAAAGCATCATCAAGGTCTTTGATGATGTGGAGTTTTAAGAAATTCTTTTTTTAAGAAACTTTGAAATTCGTCGCCTCACCACGTCCACACTGTGTGACAAAAACTCAACAGCTTCGCAATTTAGTATCACAAAGGTCTTAAGATGTCACACATCAAATTTGAAGATGCTCAGCTTAAATCTCTAGGAGGAGTTTGTTAAAGTAAAACCTCTGGAAATGGAAGAACAGCGGAAAAATTGCACAGTTTATTCAAAATGGCGGACTTCCCGTTGGATTTAGGTCATGGGACCCTGGACTTTTTTTTTTTTTTAAAGTCTCAGGATGCTCCATGTGATTCGTAAGTCTAGGTGAAACGTACGGGGAGGGATCCTTCCTTGAAATTTCCCTGGGGGTGCTATGGAGCCGTTTCGCCACCCCCAAGTGTAAAACCCAAAAAGTAGTAACATTTTCACCAGGCCTGATGCATGTGCACATTTTGAGCATGTTTGGGCCCTCAAAAAGGCGATTCATGCTAGAGAAGAAGAAGAACCCCTAGAGATCCAAAAGGGCCTTTGCACCGGTCGGTACTCGGGCCCTAAAAATGTTCATTTTTTAGTTTTTCTTACAAGAAGTCATTCTCAGGAAGGTAACAGTTTCACTTCTCCAACACAAATGTACATGACACATTCTCTCATATAAAGTGACATTAATCTGAAGTAATTGGAGTGATCCCACTTATTTCAAGATAGTGTCACTTGATTCAAGGACATGGATACAAATGACACTGCACTGGAGAGGGATGAAATTACCTCACCTAAAGGGCAGAATTTTTCATTTGTATGAAAATGAAAAGATTTTAGGACTCAATATTACACCAAATGACATATTGAGACTTGTTTTTTGTGAGGTGTTTGTGAGTTTTCCGGGTGGCTGTGTACGTATTTGTGGGGTGGATGAGGAGGTGGCTACTCTCTCTGGGCAGGGGCGAATGTTGTGGTTCTGGGAAAGGGGCTTCATAGGGGCATTAGCCGGGTGGTGTGGAACAGCAGGGGGTTCAGGTCCTCAGCATGGACGGCCCGATGGAGGGAGGGCTCCGAGGCACTCCGCTCAATTTTTGGCAACAGGTCTTGAACCTGCTCGATCGCTACAAGGATCTGGTGAAAGAAAAAGGAAAAATAAAGGAAATAATTCAATAATGCACTCAAATGTGCTCAGTAGAGCATAGACCTCCACCAAGGAGGCAGACCAGGTATTGCGATGCACGCATGGTTGCATTTGTCTTTGTTGCATCTTTTGGGTTATTGGCGTGAAAAGTTAATCAACCCTTCTTTGGCTCATGACCAATATTTCTATCAAGTGTCATGTAAAAATCCATTCAGAACTTTTTGATATATCTTGCTCACAGAAAGACAGAGCGATTACATTACCTCCTTGGTGGAGATAATGATGTTCAAACTCCTGGGTGTATGCTGCAAAAGTCAATCTTACAAGTCATCCAGTCTTGTACTTTGTCTTTGAGTCTTGTTCTCTTTAAAATGAATGTTTTTGAATAACATTTGTGATACAACTCTTGTTTCAAGAGCTTGCTTGAAAGAAGTGCCAATATCTTGAAATATCTTGAAGGCTAGTAATGAGAAATTTTGAAAAATAACTCAATGCAAGATCAAATGACTTGAGAGATAGACATTTTTGCCACTTAATACTTGCCTTACAATGCCATTAAAAATTCAATGGTTGGTACTTAGCTATTATTTATTTGTTACTGAACACCAGCAATGTTCATTTTAGTGGTGCAGAGGTTACAGTTTGAAAACATCGATTTTGACGGCATTTTGATGGAGCAGTCAGAACATGTTTTGCCTTGAGTTTGTGGAACCTACAAAATCACAATTTCTTTTTGGTTTGAGCATATTTCCTGTGAAAAAATTCAACGAAACGTTAACAATTTGTAGCTAAACACCAAGTACTATCACGGAAGTATTGTCATGCCACCAAAAGAAAGAAGCGGAGATGAGGATTATGTGTTTCTAACCCAGGTGTGAAATTTGATGGAACAGCAGAAAACGTTTTATAGATGCAAACTTTTTCAATTATGCAAGCAGTGAGCACTGTTCTTGTAATTATTATAATGAAAATGAGTTTAGTACTTTTATTGGCAATTTATCAAATAAGTCTATCAATTAAGTAATTTTCTCTACATTTCACTTTCACATTTCACAAACGCAGTTTACCTAAAAAGTATGATCAATTAACCCACTTTATGTCAGCCTTAGAGACAAGGAACTAATGGCTGGATGCATGGAGGAAAGTCTGAAGTGTGGCAGAGAATTAACGGGGAACAGGGCTTATACAGTGAGGCTGATTGGCAATGACTGCCACCTGTGTTCACATGCAGACTTACTATCTCTGTCCTACCAATTAAAGGCAGAGAGAGAGGGAGAGCAAGTAACAAGTAGAGCAGGAAGGAGAGAGAGAAAGAGAGAAAAAAACAAAAACAGTTGAAAAGACAACTTTTTAGTTTGAAATTTAGGTAACCTACATTGCAGTCTTACAATGAGGTCACAGGAGGCCACTGATTAAGAGACGAAGTCATATCTTAAGCAAATTTGAAAATGCCACAGATGAGGCTTGAACCAGCAACCTTTTGGTTCAGAGGCTGCTAACTAACCCACTGAGCTAATGCTGCCTGTGTCCAGATACTTTTAGGGCACTGGAATAATAATAACTAGAATTTTCTGAAGAAAATGCGTGTGAGAGCTGCCAGCTGTTAACTGCTTTCAGCTGCCGCTGCTGCTCAGGCGGCAATTTTTCAAATATGTTAGCGCCACCTACAGGTGAAATTTTATCAAATGATACAGACTTGTTCAGCATCCCCATATGTACAACTTTGCTGAATTTGGTTACCATGGAATATTACATTTAAGAGATACGGCAGTTAATAAGTAGTATGGTGGTGTTTTACTAATGGCCATAAGGCAGGGCTATTGGTGCCCCTGTGGGGCCGCTAAAAAAGACACTCCACAAAGTGAGTCGGCCAATGGTTTGCGCTATGCTTCTAAAACATTCTGGAGGCCCCTAGGATATTTTACAGTTTACACAGTAGTGATGTGTGGATCAGCTCTGATATCATCCGAATCCGTGTGTTCGCATAAACCATCCACCTGCCACACACACAAATTAATTATTTTCTCCAATTTAGAGACTCGCACCCGCATGACCCATATTTCACTCCACCTCTACCTGTCCCTGTAGGCTATGTTGCTTTTTAAATTATTTCAAGCAGTGTGAGCTTTCCAGGTGATTTCTGTGTTGTATTTACATATGAATGTTTTCTTTCTGTCTGACTTTTTCTTTTCTTTCTCTCTGTCTCGTGCATAAATGCGCACAGCGTCTGTCTAAATGTGTATATCATTTTGCTGCAGGGGGATCGCTGCAAGACCACTTGCAACCCATCCGCTATTAATCACAATGTTCATTTTTATGACCCGGCCTGCATGGTCTGCAGATTATCCGCAGTGTCCATGGATATAACTCACGAGTATTCCACTGTTACCTTCAGGCAGCTTGAGATGTCGAGCTGTGGAAATAGCCAGGCCGGTCTGTCTAGCCTATATGAGTCTGCTTACACAGCATTTTCAAACTGAAGCTCAGAGACAAAGTAGCAATCCAAGTAATCCAACCGGAGTCTTTAGAGATTTAAAATCCACTGTTCTGTCACTGTCACTTGTTTCTTTACTTTCGTTTTCAGCCGGTGGCTGAATATAAGTTTAATAGCTGAATCTTTTGACCCATTTAAAGCTTAAATGAAGTCTGTAGCTGAATGTATGACAGAGTAGTAGGGGTTTGAAAAGGCCTGGGTATGAACATACTCCCCATAGACTTCCATTGTAAAAAAAAAAAAAAAAAACTTGGGAGAAAAAAAAGAAAATTAAAAAAGTATAAAGCCATGAAAAATCTGAAAAGTAGAAAACGTGCTAAGTAGGTTGAACGTTGTAAAAGTTGAAGGAAGTTTTTAGCTGAAAGTATGAAAGTAAAAAATCTTGAAAAATTGCTGAACTTTTAAGATTCTGTCCCAGCCATTCCTATGGCCAACAAAGTTTAAATAAAGTATGAAATATCAAAAAGTTAAATGCAAGCACAGGTCCAAAAGAAGCTGAATTTTTTGAAGTTCGAATAAAATTTTTTAGCTGACATTATGTGTAAGGAGATAGGGACCAAAAAAATGGCAGAAAATATAATAAGAAAGAAAGCATTCCGAAGCTGAAGATAATGTGCGATTGCTCAGCAATCACACAATTAATAGTGGAAGAACATGTTTGAAACATTAAACGGGTCACAAAACTTCAGACGTGATTGGGTGAAATCGCAATTCAAAAACTCCCATCATCTCTGTATTTGACAAGAACTTCAGAGCTCAGTTTAACATGGCACTCTATGGGAGTTTTGGTCAGCACTGTCTGCACACAGAGACAACTGATTAAAAACTATAAGTCATGTCACAACGAGAGCAACACAGGATGACAAAAATTTCTCTACATTTTTATCTAGAAATTGTTCATGATGGTTGGAAAGTGTGGGTATTACAAGAGTGTGGGTCACGTGACCATAGATAAAAAAACAATAGATGTGACGTGTCATAATGACTTGCCATTCTGGGATGGAACCATATGGCAGCCATCTTACCTGAGTCCATTTCTAAACTTGCTGTTTTATGTTATCTTTATAATACTTGTATTTTTCTACCAATACACCAACATTGGTTTTTATACAAAGTAATGAGCATAAGACAACTGTGCCTCGAATTAACCCCAAAAAATAAATAAATAACTAAATATAAAAAAATAAAAACAAACAAAGATTTTGGTAGAATTTTGATTATTATAGCTCCAAGAGAACAAAACATGAAAGACTTGTAAAAATCAAAATATTGCCATGCTGGTGAACTACTGAAACCTTTTTTCGGGACAGTTTCCTCCGCCTCTCCTTGCTGTGACATCTTTTGTAATACACGAGCTGTCTGTTGTGGTTTGAGAGGGGCGGGGCTTGGTGACGTAGCATACCTGGGTCTGCGTTTGTGATTGGTTGGGAAGAAGTAATGACTGTAGTATTAAGCTACATGATAGGCTATGATAAAAAAGGAATGGAAACTGTGTTTTTCTATCAAACTTTTTATCGACCCATTTTTTTTTTCTATCGCACAACACATCTATCGATCGATATATATTGTTATCGAATTATCGTCCAGCCCTAATTTTACCTAACAGTAAAGTTACCTAGTTTATTAACTTTTTGTAGTTTTGGTTGACCATGTAAAAAATAAATCTCTCATTTATTCTACTGATGTGTAGAAAGTGATGCCAGTCTCCCTGTTCTCTTTGGTCCTTTAAATAAGGCAATTAGGTGCTGCACACTGACAACCATAGTGGCTGTCTTTAGGTGGCAATTGTAAACAATATCCAGGTAATATGGTGGACGGTGATGCATTGAAGAGTTAAAAATTGCTGAATTTTGAACATTCCATTCCATTCATTCCAATAGCAAAAAAAGTAAAAAGTTGAAATAAAGTTGAATAATTCAAAAAGCATAAAAGATATAAGTTTGAATGGAATTTTTAGCTGAAAGTATGTGGAACTAGTTAGATGACAAAAAAAAAAAAAAAGCGCAAAAAA
>OMKZ01049423.1:0-18744 GCA_900302535.1 Neoniphon sammara | reverse complement strand
AAACCACAGTTTGATTGACAGCTGATTAATGCTGTGCAGCAGGAAGCTTCATATCTTCTGCTGCTTCTGCTCTGCAGCGTTGGAACCTCAGCTAATCTTCAGCTAATCTTGTTCATCACCAGAGATGGAAAAAGTACCCAGATTCCTTACTTGAGTAACTTGAGTAGAAGTAAAATACCTATGTAAAAAAACAACTTGAGTAAAAGTAAAAAGTACTGATCCAAATATCTACTCAAGTAAAAGTAAAAAGTACAGGCTCTGAAATGTACTCAAAAGTACTTTTAAAAGTAAAAAGTATTTCTATTGCACGATTCACTGGCTGCAAAGCTATTAAACACAGGATAATTTATATGAAATCTACTTTAGCAATGTTATTGTTTGAACAAACACTACCTGCCTTGTATCCTAATGTACTTCACTATATATCCTTTAGGCATTTGTATTGTACACTTAAGGTTAACACATCACACTTCTGAACATTGAATTTTGGACCAGGATTAGCTTCTAAACTATGGTGTCACAAATCATGCTCATAGGCCCAACTCTTAATCAACCTTTTTAATAGCACCTTTTTTTAATAGCACATCAGGCAACAATTGTTTCTCACTGTACAGGTGTTGTGAGTGACACACCCAGGGACTACAGATGAAAATAACTAAGCTTCTCTAGCCATTATGTCCCTGCCAATTAAATTAATAAAAAATGAAAAGACAAAACAAATTTGTACACTGTGCATTCAGTGAAGCTCCATTTCGTGCAGCTGCTCCAACGTTAGTGTGGGCGGAGTGGCAGTCCTGCTCTGACACACACACCACATGCGCACTCCTGCACGCACGCACACACACACAGACAGCCGTGTCTCCTCCTGCATCTTTCAAAACCCAAAATAGTTGGCGCGCATTGGTGTCGCGGCGCCAAAAAATAAAAAAATATATAGGCTTAGGCTATATATATATATATATAAAGTAACAAGCCTTTTTGGGAAATGTAAGGAGTAGAAAGTACCGATATTTATGTTGAAAATGGAACTGAGTAAAAGTAAAAAATTGTCAGAGAAATAAATACTTCTAAAAGTACAAAGTACCTGAAAAATCTACTTAAGTACAGTAACGGAGTATTTGTACTTCGTTACTTGCCATCTCTGATTATCTTCAGAAAGTTTTTGAGTGATTTCACCCACTTGCCAGTTTAGTTGCAACCATTGACTTATTTTATTTAATTAGCCTTAATTAGCACACTTTACATTTAGCTCAGTAGAGTACACGTTTTATATGTTTTATACGTATAATATATAATACATAATATATAGTATTATATAATATATAATACTTTGTTACCTCAAAATTTGTATAATTCCCTTAAGGACTTCCACCCCTGGACTCTGTATACAGATTCACCTTTATTAAATTAGTGTTTTTGCTTGTGGGCTTTGTCTGTGTTTGTGTGTGCATGTGTGTGTGTAGGATCTCTGCAGCAGGCCAGATGGACCGCAGGGATAGCCTGGGTGTGTGTGTGGAGAGTGAGAACGGGGTGGAGTCACTCCAGAGAGACCAAGCTGTCTGCATTTCTACCAATGGTATGTTGAGCCTGAGCATCCAGCTCTGTACTTCCTCCTGGAGAGCGTAGTGTAGTGTAATGCTGAATTCATGTTGTGTAGGAATAATGCTGCATTCATGCCACATTGTAAGGCAAAAAAAAATATCAGGAGGACATTTCTACAACTTGGAAGTGTTCAAGTGCGTTGGAAGGCCATTGTAAAAAAATGATCAATTACTTATCAATTTTGAATTTAAAATAACCATAGATGAACTGCAGTAAACATTATGCAGTTTCACAGGTAGGAAAGGCAAGGGCAGATTTATATAGCACATTTAATACACAAAGGCAATTCAAAGTGCTTTACAGTAAGATAAAAATACCGTACATAGAATTTAGAAAGTGCAGCAGCAATGCAAAGTGGTTTGCAGAATAAAACTACAGTAAAATGTAGTAAAAATACAGTTAAAATTAACAGCAAAACCCGCAACAAAAAACAGTAAAAATACACTATTCAAAAATAAATAATAAAATGAAGTAAAAAAAAAAAATAACAAAATAAATAAATTAAATCTTATTAAATCGTAGTTTTCACACAATTCAGGCCAGATGTTTTGCAGTGACTCTCAGTTGATACAATCAACTCAAGTAGAGTTGTTTGTATTAATGTGATTATTTGATTTTTGTTATCTTGGACTGCGGACATCAGTGTATACTGTAGCAACTACCAACAATGGAAAGGTCTCTGAGACATAAAGTAAGAAGAGTACCGTGATGCATTTGCAATGGTACATTCCATAGTTTTAGACAGTTTATTATGAAAAAATGACTGACAATGATTACATTTAGGAATTTATATAGCTATGTACACTAAATACAAACGGCCGACTTAATATTGGACTCACCTCCTCTTTGTGTCTATCTCTGCCATCCAATTGCGTAGATACACAACATGAAACCACACACCCATCTGACATGCCAATTAATTGTGGGTGTCAGTGATCAAAAATAGTCTGCATTAAACACAACACAAATACACATAAATCGCTCCTAAGGATGTGCATAACCCCATTTTTCATGGACGACTAATCAGTGGATGGTATGAATGAATAATAGATTACTTGATAAAATTACATATTTATGTTGGATTTTTAAAATATTTTCTTAGCCAGCTTTTTGTTTTTCCAGAGGAAAATAAACAAAACATTATCAACAGCTTTTTGATTCGCGACAAAAAGGAACATAGCAGCATAAGTGAGCCCCAACAAGCTTTGGTAAGAAGAGTTCTGCCCATCAAAGACAGGTCTCTTTGCAACCACATGTTTAACTTTTCCTGAGCTTTTGCTATTGTAGGCAGTAAGTTATCACTGCATCTGGCATTGTCATCCTTGGATACAGTAGTTCCTGAATATTTTATTTTTAATGGGAATATTTGAATTCATGCTTTACAGAAAGCCAAACATTGTAATGACAACCCAAAGCCAAAAGTCCAGCCATTAATTGTGGCCTGCTGTGTCATTTTAAAAGTTGCTATCACAAAATGACCCATGTGATGATTTGACTATATTTAGTTCCTTGCTGGTCGCATCAGATTTCACGAAGTCTAAAAAATGTCATGTTCACCTTAAAAGTTCTCATGTTTAACTCATTGGTATTTCTATTTCGAATTTAAAATCAACCACAACAAAGAGCATCAATCTTCACCAATTTTTTGTAAGTAGATATCATTGTATTATTGCCACATTAACCAATCGTTTAGATTAGTGGGTATGCTGGCAATTGTATTTACTGTAAATCTGATATGCATGAATGCAGCAACCACAAATACCCAAATAGCTTACTAAATGAGAACTGACAAAAATGTGAACCGCATTGTCTAGTAGGAAATACCATATAAGATGAATGGAGCATTAGCACTGAGAGTGGATGGGTTGGAACATTTCCCCATGTAGTTTGCTAAGTTATGTTGAAAGTGGTAGATAAGCTGTATTGGACCTAAGACACTTGGTGTGAGTCAGTCCAAGTGTAGTCTCTCAAGCCATACTATCTCTTCCACAATCTTCAAATGTTCCATAGTTAAGCCTGTAATTCAGCTCCTTAAAATTTGAGGAGAGGAATCTGTCATCTTCCACCAGAAAAACGCTTCATACCGGAAGAGTATTCGACCCTATGGGTCAAATAGTCTTCGTAAACACGAATACTTTGTCGTGTTCACGAAAATATATTCCCCTCAGAAACATAACTGAGACAGCTAGTTAGCATGGGTTATAGGTCAATGAAACGAGTCAAATTCAGCAAACACAGGTGCTGAACGTCTTTTAGATTTGTCACGGAATGAATTCTGAAAGTTCCAGAAGAGTTGAATAATTTTCGAATTCCCATTTCTCAGCAGCTAGCTAGCTGGGCTTTGACTAATTTCCAGTTTCCAGCAGGAGTTATTTACGCGTCTGCACAGGGGATATGGAAGTAAGGAAATGACTGGATATCCGGTCAACATGTCTGGCTTGAGAGACTAGTCCAGTGTAGCCTTTGTTGGTAACTAGTGCTTTATTTCTGTCTGATTTATCCTGTAGAGGTACAAGATTAAGGATTAAAAGGCAGGTTTAGTTTGGTTGACATGTAGTGTTTCCACACTGATACTGCAGTTAAGTAGTGCATGTAACTGTAGTTGTCATTCTCTTTTAGGTGCAGTGTTTGTCAATGGGAAGGAGATGACCAACCAGCTGCCAGCCATTAATGTGGGCTCTGCCATCACCTTTGACATGGAAGTGGTCAACCTGTTTCCTATCAGCAACAATAACCTGAGCGACGGGGGCAACTTCAAGCTGAGGGTGACCATTGGCTCAGGAAACCGAGAGGTGGTGTTTGATTGGCTGGTGGACCAGGCGGTGGACTGCCTCTACTTCGGCTGCTCCTTTGTCCATTCCGGCTGGAAGGTGCTGGTGTTTTAAGCACCACCAGTCCCTTCCGAAGAATAAAGTGAGAGTGGATTTATTAATCTGCTGCAGTCTGGAAGCCCTCAATCTGCCTCAGTGACTTGTTGACATCTTCTCTTGATTTCTTAGCCCCCCCGCCCCCCAGTTACTACAGGTGTCCGCACAGTCTGGAATCAAAGGGAAAGCACTCACAGAGCATGCTTAACATGACGACTGCCAAATTACAGGCATCTCTAAACGGAATATTCTGGTAGTCCCACATAGTAAAGTGGAGAGGATTCAGAGTGAGGGATTGTCCCTTCCTTTTCAGCCAACCACACACTGATTGAACGGCATCTCTATGATTCCAGACTTTTCTGACTTTCCGCCCTGTAGATAACCGACAGTTTTGCTGGTCAACTGTATATGTGACTAAACAGGTTTGGTCTAAGCAGTGTAGCAGAAACCTGTTGAATGTGCTTGTGTTGCTTTGTAATGACCCAGCGCTCCAAAACTCTACAGGTAGATATGGTATTAGAGGATTGCAGCGTAGGCATCCAATCCAACCAGGGTTTGTGTTTTGTTCAGATGTTAGCTCAGAACAACTTCATATATTTTAGTTCACATCTAGTCTCTGAAGCCAGTCTATCCCTTCCGCAATCTTCGAATGCTCCACAGATGAGTCTGTAATTCATCCTGTTAAAATTTGAGTAGAGGAAGCTGTCATCAGCTGTCCTCATAAGAGTATTGGACCAATCACGACACGTTCATGAAAATGTATTCCCCTTGGAAACAACCGAGACAGGTAGCTAGCATGGATGATATGTGGACAAAACCATAAGACATAAAAGATGTCTCTGTGACGAGGAGGAACCTTGCTTGTCACGGAATGAACTTTGCAGTTTTTGAAAGAGTTGAATTGAAAACACTTTTTCAAATTTCCATTTCTGCTCAGCAGCTAGCTAGCTAGGCTTCGACTGTTTTGGTTTCCAGTAGGAGTTATTTACACGTCTGCACAGGGGATATGGAAGTGAGGAAAAGACTGGCTATCCGCGTTATTTTGCTATTCTTTTTCAGTGCCTCTGAAGTACAGACTGTTAGGAGGAAGCATGTGGAAATTGCGGGAGCCAACACGTGTGGCTTTAGAGACTAGTTCATATCGGATTCTTGGCCTCGTTGAAAGCCTTGCCATTGTTTACATTTTTATTTTCAAGGCATCTCCCTCCATGCAGAGAAGGGTTTTAGTTACTTAACTCTCTATGCATTGTCTGTAGTTAGTTATAACAGTTTGACACCAGTGTTGAACAATACAGCAGGTCAGGACAGACACACTGTTCCCAGGCGACAAGATATGATGTTTTCTTGTTTGTGAAAGGGTGTTGCGGGTTTGTTTGGTTTTTTTTTTTTGGAAGTGGTGGGTAAGAGAAAAAAATTCTTTACAGTATTCTGATGGCTCGTCAAAGGGTTTAGCCACAAGCAGTTATAACCTTACAAAAACAGCCACTGTGAAAGCCACTTCTTTTTTTGTGTTTTTCTCTTTGCCGCTTTGGACTCCTTCAAAAGCTTGTTTGTCATCTTCACCTAATTACATTTCAAGCTATTACCTTAAAATCCTCAACAACCTTTTTCTTTTTTGCCATGACAATCCTAACAGTATTTATGTAACTGCAAAATTATGTTAGTGGGAAGCTAGATAGTGTTTTTGAATTTGGAGGTGCAGGTTAAATAGAATATTATAAGTGGTGATAACAGTTAAATCACCTGTCTGAATAACTTGAGAGGAACTGAGCTAATTGATGCTCCTGTTACAGCAGCACTATTTACTGTAGTGCCCTGATCCAGCAGATTACACCAGTACAGCATACACCTGATGGGTTATTATTCTATATGGGTGATGTTTTTTATGTTTAATGGGAGGGGAGTTAATAGTATGTCATGCAGTCTCTTCCATAGTAGCATTCATACAAAATCACATTTTTAGACAGGTTGTTAACTTGAAAACAGCAGATGAACCAGATTAAGAGTGGCTGGGTTGAGTTTAGTTCAGTAAGATAAGTGATAATTGCAAAGGGGAACATCACGGACATGAAAAATTCCTGGTATTCCCTTTACCTTGTGTTATGACCTCTGAACCAGAGGTTATACCCTTTTCCCTCCCCGTCTTTATCATCTTTCCCAGTTCATTGTCTATTAAGTGCCCCATCACTTCAAGGTTATTTTGAGCTTTTGGAGCGTTATGCATCATCACACATAGTTGACAGTTGTAAATCATAGGAATAAATTATAGGAATACTCCAGTGTTTTGGGCAAAATACCTTTCTTCTTCTTCTTCTTACCCAGACTGAGACAAGATGTTTGATACTATTTGCACCTCTGTACGTCCACTGGTTTAGTTCCTATGGGTAGCATTTTGTGTCAGTTTAGCATAAAGACTTGAAATCTACATGAGTCATTAGCCTAGCTTTATCAAAGTGAAAAAATAAACCTTACAGCAACTCTGAAGCTGTCTTATTTTCAAAATATATTGTGTATTACACGGTAATGAAATACATGTCTTGGAATTTTTAAAAAAATGACAGTTGTTTTAGGGAGAAGTGAGATGATAGGAACTACTTCCTACCATCTAACTTCTCCGAAAACGACTTTTTATTTAATTCCAGGACGTGTATTTCAAATACACGATACATTGTGTAAATAAGATAGCTTCGGAGTAGCTGTAAGTTTTGTTTTTTGTTTTTTTTTTTCACTTTAACAGAGCTAGGCTAATGACCTCTGTAGAGTTTGAGTCTTTATGCTAAGCTACCACAAAATGCTACCCATAGGAACCAAACCAGTAGACTTACTGAGGTGGAAATGGTATCGAACATATTGTCTTGGTTTGGGTAAATCAGAAAAAGGGTTTTTAGCCAAAACGTTGGAGTATTCCTTTAAATAATAAAGTGGCTTGACCCATAATACAGTTCACAGGTGGCAGTACATCACGAGGAAACATTTAGTACTTCTGATTCATGTGATACATTTTTTAACACCCAGTAGAAATATTTTGGGCCCAGTTCATTTTCAGCCAGCCAATGCATGTCCACAAGGTTTCTACGTAACCACGCTGTCTTTTTTTCAACAAATAACAGCTTCTGGTTTGTTGCTCTCCAGTGATGTTGCTTACCTCATGTTGATTTTGATGTCTGTTTTTCATTGCCATGATTACGATGGCAGAGGGTCTCGGGGATGAAGGGCAAACCCCAGACAGATCCAGATGATGGTACTCAGTTTGTTCATCAGCATCACATATTAGTATTTCTGTCTCACTGACTGTGACTGGCTGCCAGACCTGTGTGCTGAACCCATGTACATGACCTCATATTGTCTGTGCCTTTTCCCCATCTCAGAGAGGGAGAACTGTAATTCAATAAAGTGCTAGAAATGCCTTTTGTTTATTTTGTTTGATGGACATGTAATGATATGCAATATTTTTAGACAAAAGGGCAAAAAAAAAAAATCACATGCTTGACCATAGTACAAAACTCTTTATTTTTTTTTTAAATAGAAAACCATTCTCTGACTCCATGATTCATACAAAGTTCACAATTTCAGGCTGGTTTTACATTGTTGTTGAACAAAGTTTATTCTTGACATGGCTCCTCCCATCTTGTGCAAAATGATGCTGGTCTCATGTGAATCGACAAAAACCTAGTAAGCTGGAGCAGGTTCAATCCAGGCTGCTATTCCATGAAAATTAAAGTGTGGAGACAAATCATGACAAACAGTTAGCTGCAAACAGTTATGTAACGCATAACTGTTTGCAGATCGGATCTGATTATTTGTCACATATAAAATCAAACATTTTAAATCAGTTTGGACTCAATAGCAGTTGCAAACCAGATTCCCATGCTGTGTTCCTCAGCATCAGACTTTCAGATCGACTCAGTGGATTGATGTAAAGTGTTGAGAGAGCAGGGCCATAATAAGAAATGTTCCAAAAAAAAAAAAAAATTCTCACCAAATCTCAAGGCAACACATGCATCAACACTGAGTGCTAATCCTTGAATGAAAGCATCTGAAAGCTCATACTGCATACAAGCCAACAAGTATGGCATAGTAAAACAAAAACTATTGGCAGCATCAACATCTGGACTCAAATGATACATTATGTGCTCTCTATTCATTTTTCTTCTGGTGTTTAGCTGATACTTAATTCCAGATCGATTAAGGAATTTTGTCTACCATGGATGATACGAGCTCAGAGATGCAGCCTGAGTCTGCCTAGTCAGCAGGAGGAGGAAGGGGGGAAATCTTGTTGCCTCCTAAATCTTCACAAGACAAGAACAGAAAAAATGTGCAGCAATTCCATCCCCTTTGGTCTGTAAACTAAGATACAAAACTGCCTGGCTGCCATTAACCTTACAAACAAACCCACCATATTGTATATGAATGAGCTCCCAAAACATATTCATTATGCACACATCCATGTGTACATAATCAAAGGTGCAGTGGGCAGGTGCAGCAATAGTAGGAAAAAGAAAGCACAGATGTATTAAGAAAATTGTGTCACAAAATAAACGGTAATTTGTTCAGCTGCAGTTGGTTCACGGGTTAGCCTGTCTGTTATCCTGGGCTCAGTGGAGCAGAGATGCATGGAGGAAACACTGCGTCCAACCACTGGCAGTGAACTGCTGTGTGGATGCTGTACACAGTATAACCAAGTATCTGAGGTCAGAGTAGCATGTTCAGTGTTTGCTGAGGAATAAAAAGATCTAGCACCAGTACAGACTACTGAGAAGAAGTCACAACAGTAATGACAGCAAACCTTTGGTGGAAGAGAGATTAGAAGTTTGGAAAAGCATCTGGTGGTTTGCATTGAGGAAGACATGGAAAATGCTAATTCCAGGGATAGTATCAGATCCTCTAGTGATGTGTGGCAGTGGAGCAAGGGGGTTGGAAAGGAGAGGACATGGCAACCACGGCACTGCACTATTTCTGAGAGCTGGGTAATGAGGGCTGGAAACTGCTGTGAGCCTCTGGGTTCAATCTACAGTGGCTGTCCTAACAGAGTGGAGTAGTAAAGGTGAAAAGAAATGATTCACATCTTCAAGTTTTCTTAACGCCTCATCTGATACAATCAGATAAAATGTCAAACAAAAACAAGCACCTTCCATTAATGTTCCAGTAAACCAGCTGCAGGCTCTACTGAGTTTATTATCAGACGGAATGCATTATGAAGTAACCTTAGACATAATCCCTGCAATAACCTGATTGTGATCAGTGTCCTCCATTTTCCAAACCCAAAGCTTGTTGGGGAACATGTGTCTGATTTGATTTGTGCCACACTCCACTGCCGAGCCAGAGCCTCAGAGTTTCTGCCTCTTGAACAGCTTGTCTGTCTTCATACCGCCTTCACTCTGCTCCTCTTGCTGATTCTCCAGGCAGCTGCTGCTGATCTCATCGCTACATGGATTGTATTCACAAGGATCGGGATCAGGATCTGGTTCGGGCTGGGACTCTACAGCTGTTTCCCAGTCTTCCTCCTCCTCCTCATCACCCTCTCTCTGAGTGGCCTGTAACTGGCTCTGGATGATGCGAAGTCGGGCCATAGCCTCGTCAATGGTCAGCGTGCTGACCAGGTTGAAGTCATGCATGCTGATCAGGTGTAGAAGAAAGTTGCGGCAGAGGTTGTGCTGGATGATGTGGGCGCCGCGGTGTTCAACAAACAGCATGCAGGCCTGGTTCATCTGGTTGTCTGCTATGAAGCTGGGGAGAGGACATGTGTGTTGGTAAAGGTTTGGATTCAGATATGAAAACATCCACTGAAGGAAAGAAACAGTCAGAGTTAAATTAACAAGTCATAAATTAAAATTATACCTTAAAGGAAAAATCAACACAGATCCAAAATCCACTTTGTTATACTGAGACTCGATCTGTTATGTTCAATGCTTTCAGCTATTTTGGGATGAAATTTACTTTGTTGGTGTACACACTTCAAGTCTATAAGTATACATTACAGGCTATAAGTTCAAGATAAGTGCAGTGTGTTTTAAAATCACAATGGTAGGCTGCTCATTGCCTATGGCTGCCAAGTTGGCAACTATCAGCGAAGGATGATGGTATCATCCATCGGCCCAACCTGTAATCACCAATTCTCAACTTATTTGTCCGATCATCCACTTCTCCTGCGGTGTGTTTTCAGCAGAGGGATATGAGCTTCGTACATACCCATGTTTCATGACGTGGAGATTCCACAGCTTCATAATCTCTTTTTCCCCCTCATTGACATCAGTGAACTCCTCAATTTGCTGCAATAAGAACAGAGGAGTCAGTGTTCAGATGAGACGCCATGATCAAGACCAAGAATTCAAATCCACAGCAGTGGCCTGGTGGAGAACATTCTAACTTTTCAGATGGAAAACAATCTCAACAAAAAAGTAAGCACAGTACAGAGATAGTACTTTTCAGTTTGGAACTTTGTGCTGTGTGGTTGCATGATTACTGCGACTGCCCAAAATCTCATCAGCTTTAAGCTGTGTTCATGCTATTCTGCTTTTTTCTCAAACTGCCGACACAGTTTGTACACTAAAGTTCAGGACCAGTTGCAACATGGATGGAAAGCGAATGCTCTAGAAAGAGTGCTGTGTCTGGTGTTTTTTTAGGCAGAGCGCAACACTTTAAGATAGAGATAGATACACTTTATTTGTCCCCGTGTGGAAACTGATTTGCAGCAGAATAACATGGCAGAGAGGTATTAAACATACATATTCACACATATACTACATGCACACACTCGGTTCACTGCAAGAAATTACACTTTAAGCATTAGAAAGAAAATAAATAAATAAAATTTAAGTTAGGAGGGATCAACTAAAGTGGCTAAAGTGCTTGTACTGTGCATTGGAAGTGCATTTCTGATTTAAAAACTTAAATGTCATGGAACAAATGAAAACTTTGATCTGTTTTGAGTGAACAGAGGGGGGCGATATCATCGCCCAGATGGCATCAGCTCAAATGAGGGGGCAAGAGGAAGCCTCTGGTCATGCGCGATACTGTTTGCCTTACTTACTGTTCTGGCTCTGTACATGCATTCTAGGCTTGGTAACGTGATCCCTAACAGTTTACTGGCAGTTGATACAGTTTTCCTTATGGTTTACCTTAAGTTCAAACAAGCATGGGCCCTCTGCCACTGGTGCATGTTGGGGGAATGCAAGTAGTGAGAGAATGGGGCTGGTACACTTTGGCCTAAGGCTAGTGCTGAATCAAAGGTCACGAGGTCACCAAAGTTCATCACCAGGGTTCATCCTCTGGGGAGCATGAATGTACTTTTCATGGCAAATGTTATGGCAACCCCCTAATTTCCCTCTGATTTTGAGATATTAAATTTCACATTTTGCCCTAATTGGTGCTGGAGGAAAGGTGATGGTGACACCAAAACTGATAGGTTAATTCCCTGGGAAGCATGAGTGTGCTCAACAAATTACTTAGCAATCTCTCCCTTTACATTTAGTTGTGTACAAGTCAAATGTTTGGTCTGAGTGTGGTGTTAGAGGAAAGGTCATAAGGTCATCACAATCAAGAGGAATCTTCACTTAGGGAGTACACACTCATGAAATATGGCAATACACTAGTTAAATTGCATGGTATCTTGTGTGCAACAATTTGACAATTTGGCCTGATGATTACACTGGAGGAAAGGTCATGAGGTAAACAAAATTGACAGTGTTCATCCTCTGGGGAGCATGAGTGTTCCCACCAAAAATCACAGCAATCCAGCAAAGAAATTTCTAAATATGTCGATCCCTAGGCCCCACGTCAGCGGGGCAAAACAAATTTTTACGGCAAGGTGACATGGATGTCTCTTTGTGGGCTGACAGTAACAATGGAGTGCAGGTGGGGTTTCATGGTGCGAAGGCAGCTCACAGTTTACGATAACGGCAACCAAACTGAAAATGGAGAAAATAGGGATAGAAAAGGATTTGTTTCTCTGATCATAAAATGTCTGAAACTGAGCGTTGTGCAACCCACTTATTTAAAAAATGCAGCGGAGGCAGCAATTCTTCAACAAAAAAAGTGGAAGAGTGGGAACACAGCCTTAAAGGAATATTCCAATGTTTTGGGCAAAATACCCTTCCTCCGACTTATCCAGACTGAGACATGATGTTAGATACCATTTTTATCTCTGCATGCCCGCTGGTTCAGTCCCGATGGTTAGCATTTTGTGTTAGCTTAGCATAAAGACTTGAAGTTTTTATGCTCGATGCTCTTAGCATAGAGACTTGCAGTCTTTATGCTAAGGACTCAGCCTAGCTCTGTCAGTGAAAAAATAAACCTTACAGCAACTCTTACTTACACTATGTATCATATGTATTTGAAATACACGTCTTTTTAAACTAAAGTCGTTTTAGGAGAAGTTAGATTGTAGGAACTATAGATGGTAGGAACTATAACTGCTGGACATATGTGTTCAGCGGTTATAGCTCTTACCATCTAGACATATATTTCAAATAAACATGACGCACTGTTTAAATATGACAGCTTCGGAGTTGCTGTAAGGTTTATTTTTTCCACTTTGACAGAGCTAGGCCAATGACTCCTGTAGACTTCAAGTCTTTATGCTAAGCTAACATGAAATGCTACCCATAGGAATCAAACCAGTGGACGTACAGAGGTGAAAATGGTATCAAACATCTTGTCTCAGTCTGGGTAATTTGGAAAAAGGGTATGTTGCCCAAAACGTTGGGGGTATTCCTTTAATTTGTACCTGTAGTCAATATTATGTTGTCATAAATGCCTCATGTGTTAGGCTGTGAGTTACCATGACAGTCTTCTCCTTAAGCCAGTCAGGGTCTCTCTCGTCCTCACTGTCTACATCCATCTCCTGAGGCCGGAGCGGGAGGCAGCTGTCGCTGTGGAAATAGAGGCGGTTGTGGCCACTGATGTAAGTCCTCTGCTGTTCTGGATCACCATCCTCAGACTCCAGGAACTCAGAAAGACTGGGCTTTGTCCTCTTGGGCCTGGACAAAGAAAGATCATCAGGATCTTCATCAGATTCTAAGTTGGTATGTAAAAGCAAAACTGCTGACATAGAGAAAGGTGTGTACTAAGGTTACACCAATTCACCTTTTATTAAAAATCATGTATGGGCCAGTCCATGTAATCGCACAACAGACGACAGGCTAAAAGGATAAAGACTTAAAAAAATAACAAGCACATTTTTCAATCATAATGCATGCATTACCTGCAGACCAGAATGTGTGTGACGGCGGTCCTCTTGACAGGGCCATTCCTGCTGAAGGCAAAGCCTGGCTGGCTGTGGATGTCCTGCGGGTTTCCCACATATGATCCATCATAACACTCATTTATGGACACCTCTATTTTCGCTCCTTTAGGGTGGGGCTGTCATGGCAGTAGTATGGGGGCAGGGAGAAGAGAGACAAAGGTGGAGGATAATTTGAAGCCAACATCAACATAATCTTCCAGGTAGACAAGTGCACTGAATAACCATACTCAATTCATAAACCTTGTATAAGCCATTTACACTCCATCTCCCTCAACTCTGAATTCCTAATGCCTATAAGGTCAAGTGAAAGTGAAAGTCAGTGAATGTCATGAGGCAATGTGGCAATGATGTCACTGCCACATTGCCTTTACTTTATTGATGAACTTCAAGTTTTCTTTTAAGTGTCAAAAGTGACCATAAAATAACTCCAAACAGCTCATACAGCATATGAACCCTTGAGCCAAACAACTGCATCCTGTGTCTAAAAGTCCAAGATCGACCTCATTAGTCTTAGATATTCTGCTCCTGTTCTGCACCACATCAGCCATCACTCAGAATACTGTTGGAAATATTGTAATTACAAGTGGAGTGTGCTTGAATGGTCCAATAAAGTAATACATGATACCTATGATGCCAACATATGACATTCTCACTCTGAAACTTTTAGGTGACACACATCTACATCAATCTACATCTTTTAGCCAATAAAGTTATTAAAATATCAATATCAACAAGACTCTTCCACCACATCACTGTAGGGCAACCAGAGCTCTGAGTGTGAAAATTAAACAAAGGAGCAGAAGGAGGCATATTCTTTTGGGTAACGCTGAAATATGAATACATGTTAAAGTATTTGGCTATAGGCGTACCTTCTAAACCTGGACAGGACAGGTACTCCTCTGTGTTGGTGATAATGCAGATAAGATGGTTTTACCCCCTCTGGAATTATCCCAGACAAAGACACCTCACAAATAATTGCACCGATGCACTCATTCATTTTTAAAATGGTAGCAGATGTTGACTGGCCTCCTCCGGTGGTGTTGATGTTTTGCCTACATGCTGCTAACCTTTTAACTTATTTATTTTTAAGCTTCATATCAAGCCATTTTTGTTTGACCTCTTGGACTTGGAGTTGTGTAGATGAAACACTGCTGACGTCTGCAGTTATTTGCTGCCAGATTTTTTTGCTTTTGTGGATGAGAAACTGCAGCGCTTCTGCTACTAAAGAGCATATCTTTGTTCTGCTGAACATTGCTTATTATCACTTCCACCTCTGCCTCAGAGAAATAATTTTTCTTTTGCCTTTTGGATGTTTTTTCACTCATGTAAATGTGATTTGGTAAGTGTTCTGCTGTGCCTTAAATGGTGTTTCTAAGGCAGGGCAATTAAGGTAATGTATTCTAATTGAGATCGCATAAACATGCTTCCAGTTTACTCATTATTGGTATTTATCAACATATGCGGGTGCGGGTGGACAGCTCCCCACATTTGACAAATGGTAGCTGAAGTTTTGGTTTGTACACTTATACAAGGAAACTTACACAAACAATTACGAACACATTGATAAATAAGGCCCGATGAGTCCATCTCACCACGTAATTGAAGATGAAGCGAGAGTGGGAAAGTTTAAGATGTTTGAGCAGACTGTAGAGCTTCCTGCAGTTGAGTGTACACCAGGGACAATGGAGGTCATCTCTGGCCTCCGTCTGCTGCCGCGTGTTGTTGTTATACTGAAACTACAAAGACAAAAAGAGAGAGAGGGTGAGCGTGAGGTACCAAAAGAGTGGTGTTAAAACAGGTGACAAGAAGACAAACAACACAAGGGTCAAAGCACCCCACTCTGTCACTCTTACCCCTATTAGCTTCAGGATGAACCCTTCAGACAGAGGATAAAATGGGAACTAATGTAAAGTCTCTGCACAGTGGCTGCAAGTCAAGTTATAATTCAGACATATAGAGAGACTGCTTAACAATTTAGCATAACACCACTAATCTCTAGTTAGGGGATTTTTGAGGTTTTCTGGGATGTCTAAGAACCCTGAATAGTAAACAAGCTCTAATATTAATCCAATGGTTTCTGATGATTTTCCTTGATCTTTCCTCACCATTAAAGTGACAAAAACCGCAAGATCAAATATGGATTCTCTCAGGCAAAGGAATGGTAAAAGCCACACCTCATACCCAATAGACATCTATGTTATGAAATCTGAACACAGAGCAGAGACTGACCTGGTAGAAAATGCGTAGTTTCTGCCGAGGCTCGACCGAGATGTGCCCTCGTCTGGTTTGTACATCAGTGCTGATGGATTCTTTAACTGCTGCAATGTGGAAAGAGGAAACAGTAGGATTGACAGAGTTTTAAAAAGGTACTTTATTACTTTTGGTTAAACCATATTACTCACTTTTGATTAAATAATTTCATTATGTTATATTCCCACCTACTGGATCTCCCTCATACTGCTTTGAATTAGCCCTACACAGCTTTAAAGGAATACTCCAACATTTTGGGCAAAATACCCTTTTCCTGACTTTGCACATCGGTGTCAATTGCGTAAGTGTCAATTACGTTCGGGGGATGCTGACGTCAAACTATAGTGGGCCAAAAAAAATAAAAAAATAAAAGAGAAAGCAGACATGCTCATTTTTCTTCAAAAGAATTGTTTATTTTATTTTTTTATTTTATTCCCTATTTAAAAGGAGTATTGGAATTTATTCAAATGTTACTATAGGCATACATGCCTATTTTTCTAAAGAAGATTTGTTTATTTTATCAGTCTGTTTTGTTTTCAAAGTTATATGCCTTTAAGAAAAAGAACATTGTAATTTATTTTAACATGTTCAAATAGGCAGACATGGTAGTCACACACTGAGGTTGTGTGTAGTTGCTGGTCTTGCTGTAACCTACACTGAAGGCACTGATCTGTACTTTCTACACTGTGTTCAGACTCAGGGATAATAAAACAGTTGCACTGACGCTAAAAAAAAAAACTGTGTAAGCCTACTTTTTTCCATGCAGAAAATTGATCAGGAATAAATAAGGTAATCTATAAGGAATCAGAACGATAAGCAGAATTGATAATGGCAATGGTATCAGTAAAATCTTATCAATTCCCATCCCTACACATGATACATGGTATATACATTTGAAATACACATCTTGGAATAAAAAAACAAAAAAAAAAATGAGTCGTTTTGGGAGAAGTTATATGGTAGTGAGAACAAACTGCATCTCAAAGGGTGTGTCTACTACTTTACAAATTTGCAGAGTCTCTAGCTCACCCAGTGTGTGTGTGGCTCTCAGTGCACTAGGTCTGCTGTCCTGGTTGGTGTCAGAGTTGCGGGTGGCTAGAGGCTTGGCCACGGGTGCTGTGGAGCGGTCGGGGCTGTCACCGGTCCAGCGCAGGGTGAACTGTAGGGTGGGACCCTGGGAAAAACTCTCGAAAGGAGGCAAACGCTGCAGAGAGGGAGGGGAGGGATGCTCACTTGACGCCTGTGAAGCACACATCTGATGCAGCAATTTATCACTACATGAAACTGTCTTCAATTTGTTCCCTAGCTTTTCATGTGTTTTCTGCCAGTAAATACAAGATACTCTGTGTCTCTCTAACACACAAACCTTTCCATCCTGGATGGTTTCCCATGTTGCTCTCTTCTTGCTGACAGGACACTCCTCCATCTCCTGCATGGAGACCTCATATTCCCCATCTAACAGCTGTAGACGCCTGCACACAAGCACACAGTTTCTCACTTTGTTTGGTTTCTGCTACACAGAGAAAATAATAGAAGTACCATTTGATGTGTGTGACAGGTCAAAGGTTTGTGTACATCAAACCAGTTAGAAAACCATGTGTATGTGTGTGTGTGTGTGTGTATGTGTGTGTGTGTTTTACCTATTTTTATCAAAGACTGTCATCTGGGCCACAAACGTGGTTTCTCCCTCTTCTCGGAGTGAGGAGCTCCTCCTTTTCCTGCTTGCCGCTTCCTCTGTAACGTCTGAAACAGACACACAATGAAGTGTGTGCCTTCCCTCCAGCTCACATGAATCACACAGTAACCTGGCTCTGCTACTCCCACTTATCTGGCTGTGTTTTATGTAAACAAAATCTATCTATCCAGTAACATGTGCACAGTGGTACAGAATGCATTGTGCTCTCTGACCTGTGTGAAGTGCAGTACAGAAACATCACAGCAATGAGCGCTTAGTAACAAAGACGGAGACTAAAAAAAAAATATGACCCCTGTCCTGTGTCAATGATCAAACTCAGAATATCCTATTTTAAGTACACACAGTAACCAGGTGGATACAAGTCATTAAACTGCTCTGCGATCAGCAGCCAGCACTCTGCTTTTAAAAAACACTGCTCACCTCTGTTGTAGTGGGTCTCTCCATTGGCCAGGCCATTGATCTGCGTTCGGGCGTGTCCAGGACTGGAAGTGCAGCCACCGCTGGGCCTTGACACTCTGAAGAGAAGTGAGTAGGACTTGACCATATGCGAGTTGCTGGGCTCAAACTCACTGCTTGGAACCACTAGGGAGGGGAAGGATCCCGTCTTGGCCTGGCCTCCAGTACTGGTGTCCGGGTTAAGAGGAACCTGCTTCTTCCCTGTGGGGACCTGCTTTATTGGACAACTCACATCCTGGCAGAGAACAAAGGCCATTTGTCCAGGCTTGTTTTTTTCCCCTCAACTGATTAGACTCACTTTGTGAAAGCAGCAAATGTATTCATGATATCACTGCTGTTATGTGACAACCTGCATTCCCGAAATGTTGACTTTTTCGGAGCCCACTGAAGAAAAAAAAAAGAGAGAAGTCTGCACACGTATAAATAGTTCCTGATAATTTAATGTCAACAATTATGCTTTGATCTCTCAGATCTTCCTCAGACAAGAGAAACAGACACAAAAGGAAGACCTGTATCCCATATGTGTGATATATGCCACAGGTGGTGGCAGGTATCAATCTGCATCCACTGCCCACATTCCAGTCAACCCATGAGGGCAGTGCTCTTTGGCACAGTCAAATACAGGCCTA
>OMKZ01049418.1:5285-22347 GCA_900302535.1 Neoniphon sammara | reverse complement strand
TGTGTGTGTGTGTGTGTGTGTGTGTGTGTGAGAGAGAGAGAGAGACAGAGAGAGAGAGAGAGAGAGAGAGAGAGAGAGAGATGACACAAGCCATCCGGTTTTGAATCCAACAAGAAAACAGAAATAGCAACGATGATCATGTGCGCAACCACACACACAAACACACACACGCCTTCTTACAGTAAAGCGTACACACACATACCCAGGGACCGCTACTGTACTTCTCCCATATTTTTATAACAGGCATGAATTTATAATCCCATATAGACACGTAAAAAGCCATGCATGACTGAACTTTTGAGGTAATTTGATTTTATACTACAGTATGTCCCTGCTCTCCTTGAGCCCCATAGCAAGAAAGCCTGTACACACACACACACACACACACGTAAACCTGTGACAAATCAAACTCAAAACACACAAACTTGCACAAAGCAATGACTGGAAAACCTAGAAACACACACTCCACCCATCACTGCAACCTACACATTTAATATTTTCATCATCTTTGAAGGTTGATATTGAGTGGCCTGAGTGATATTTATGGCCTATTTTCATGCCCCAAAACATCCAAATAATTATATGAACCCAGAGCTATACATTTGGTAGGGTAGGAAAGCCTCTGAGGCTGCATTAAAGTCCTCCACTGAAATCCGGGATGATGACGTGTGAATATATGGCCGCGATCCAGCTTTCAATAAAAGGCCAATATCAGGCAGATATGTTGGCAAGCTGATCTAACGCTTTAACCTCACGCCACACACACACACACATGCACAGAGGACTGTGGCAGGGCTGTAAAATGTGGAGTGGCAGCGCGGCGCGGTAATCCGTCTTGCAGTGACAGCCTGTGCTGCTGGGACAGGCGTCCACACTGCGGCGGCTGTAGCGTCACTAATGGGCTTCAACCCAACGCAGCGCCGCCGCCATAATGGCACAGTCAGTCCTCTCAGATGAGAAACCTCTCACACGTCACCTCCGATAAACAGGCGCAGACGCAGGTGTGTGCCGGCGCAAGTAAACACATGCGCCTACACACACACACACACACACACACACACACACACACACACGCGACCGTCGTCTCTAATCTGTCAACAGGCCACAAGAAGAATAACTATTAGCTTTTCTCCCCTCCCATCTGTGGTATCTCGTTCCTGTCTGAGCTATTTTCACCATGCTATCTGTCACAGACTACTGACTCTGAGTGTGTGTGTGTGTGTGTGTGTGTTTGTGTCTACCCTATTTCTGTGGAGAAAATACATATCTCTGCTACCTGGAACATCCAGACTGACTTGGTTATTGATGGAATTCTCAAATTTCAGGTTTTCTACCTTATACAGAGTTGTACTGTTGAAAAACCAACACATTTCAACAGTCAGTCGAAAAGATGAACTATTTTTCTTTTGGTTTGCTATGATTCATGCAGCTTGGAGGAGCTGCAAGGTTGTGAGGTATTTTATTTGCTTTTTGCTTTCAGTAGAGATGCCATTTAACAACTCCCTGATTTTTTTTTCTCCAAGTAAAAGAAAAAAAAATTGCTATGCTATATCATGATGAGAAAGAGAAAAGCAAGAGATCCATTAGTGGGGGAGAAGGACACGCTAATGACAGCGCATAAAACGAGAAAAAAACGCAGCTGAGTGGAGATGAAAAGAGAACTGGTAAACAAAGTGGGAGAAGCAAGCCACGGAAACCGTCGCTATCAGAGAGAGAAAGCTTGGCAGCAGGGAGAAACTAAAAGGAAAAAGACAAAGACCGGAGCCAGGCTGGAGACTGCGGTCTCACAGATCAAAGGTAAGTGTCAGCGTGTCTACATGGCGGCAGCTTCTCTGAGCTGCCAGCAGCCAGAAACTGGGAGGAGTGGACTGGCAACTGAAGAAGCTGCACCACATGACAAGGTCAGATCTGTGGTTATGCCTTCCCATCCCTCCATCCATCCAGTTGTAGAGTCACTGCATCTAAAGCTGCCGGTAGTCCACAGTTGTCACATTTAAACCACATGCTGAATACATCACCAGCAAAAGAAATATCTCCTCCATCGTAGAGAGAAAGGCTGCAGACTCCCTGTCCAACACGGCTTCTTAAAAACAAAACCACGCTGAAGTATGGGGTCACACTCTGCTCTCAAAGAGAGGCGGAGACAGAGCAGTGCTTCCTCCTGTAGTGTAATAACTCTGAAGAAGTATAAGACAGTTGTCCTCCTAAATTCAAACAATAGTCTGGCTAAAAGCGCCCCGCGAGTTACATTTTTCACATGCAGATTACTGTCCAAACTCAGAAGCATAATTGTGTGTCGACTGAAAGGTTTAAGTGCTCATTTGTAACCATAAGCATTGTATTTATAATCGCATTTATGGCTTTACAGTTTAGGTAGACGAAGGACCACTATCTAACCAATTCAATTTTGATTTGTTAAGACAAACATTTTTCTATATATAATTTTGAAAACCTTTCATATATTATAGGAGAAAAATAAGTGCAATACAGGAAAGAATTGACACTTTTGGACCACTTGATGTTGTTGATATGTTGTCAGGGTTGCAGTGTGAAATTCTATTTGTTGCCTTTTTTAATAAGAACTTATGTCTTTAATACCAATGCAGCACCTTTGAACTGAATTAAAAGGCAGGGGTTAGCCTGACGTGAGGGCACCAGAGGACACGGAGAGGCACAGCGAGGCAGAGAGCGGCACCGGGGTGAAGTGAAGATGTGAAGAGAGTGAGATGAGAGGAGGCAGAGATTGGGTCTTCAGATTCCCACTGTACATTGCCCTAGCTGTTTCAATCTGTCAGAGGCAGACGGACTGCGAGACAGAATGGAGTCAGATTTGACAGGTCCGCTGATCAAAGGTAGCTGGAGAATCAAAGCGGCAGTCTTACTGCGCTTATGTGATGGAAAAGTTCAAGCTGTGGAGTGAGTGCGGGTTGCCCTGGACTAGAGGGGGATAGAGGAGGTCAACGTTCCTCTTTTATCCCTCTGGTTGAATTTTGGCAGTATGGTGGAATCGGCAAGGATATTACATTAGTAGGGTCCATCCTATTAAGCTTTGGATCCATCAATATAGTGAAGCATGCCAGATGGGAGAGAGATGGATACATGAATAGATGAATGAATGATTACACCCATCCGTTCATGCTTCTCTGCTTCCCTCAATCACCACGTTAGAGCCTTAGCAATGTGATGATGTCAGCAGTTTGCCAGCGGTAGAAGCCTAAATCCTGCAGCTATCCATCGAACCTAGCTACCCATCCATCCATCCATTCCTCAACCTGTTTGAACTGCAACAATATGCTGCGGTAGCAGCCTTCAGCTAAACACCCATCCATCTCTCCTTCCCTTCATCTCCCAACCTGTTTGGACCGGTCCAATCAGCAGGTTCACTGCAGCAGAAGCCTCAATCCCTTATTCATTTTCTACAGCAAAAGAGGCTTTCCAAAATTAGTCACCTCTTACCCGACAGAGTATCACCAGAGCACAGATGGTCCAAAGTGCTGCACCCAGACTTCTGACAGGAACGAGGGAGCAACAGCATATTGCCCTCATTTTAGACTCACTTTAGTCACCAGCGCATTTCAGGATTGATTTTAAAATTTTATTGAACATTTTAGGCAGACTTTGGAATAGTGCCTGGCTGTATCTTTGAGCTTTGAACCCCCATAAACCCTCCTCAGTCTAGGCTGAGGAGTTTTCCAGGAGTTTCCTGAACTAATTTATCTAATGAGATGAGGCTCACCGATTTAACGTCTTTCCTTATAAAACTTTACCATGTGCTTTTTTAGGCTTGCTGTTACTTGCAGTTACTCTTATATATGCTGTCCATGTCTTTATTTAGTGTGCACAATTTATCTTGTCAAGGATTTTGTGACTGTTTTAAGTGCCTGATACGATCATTGTAGATCCATAGTTCATTCCATCAATCTATCTCTCTATCCGTCCATCCATTCATTCCTCACCCTCTTTGAGTTGCAGCAGAACGGTGGTGTCGCTGGGGTTGCTGCAGAAGTAACCTCCACCCTGGACGTCCCAGAAGAGCATGTCCTGCCTGAGCTGCAGCTCCTCGGCCCACTGCAGCCACTCAGTCTGCAGCGTGGCCTCATACAGGTCCAACAAGCCACAGACCACGAAGGCATAGTCGTCCAGAAATCCAGAGATGGGCGGAGATCTGGAGAAATAAAGAGGGAGAAGGGGAAGGAGAGACAGAAAAGTGGGAGAGAGAATGAGGACATTTTTGATCTAGAATACTTTGATAGATCAACGCCGGCAGTGTTGAGATGAGCGGCTGTTTGTGAACTAGTTCAAGCTTGTTGTGATTCTTCCTTTAGCATTTATAGCCCACATGCTTGTTTATCAGCCCTCAAGTAAAACAAGCTGCAGTTTCTATCTGGAAAGTAGAGAAACCCAGAGGAATTGGCTGCAAGTGACACTACAAAAAGCCTGGAGAACTTATTTAGGGCTGCTTTTCAGTTTAAACGCAGCACTCGGTCAATAATGGGTCTCCCCACTGGATTTTTTTCTCAGTGTGAGATTGTTCCTTTACCTTTTTATTTCTCTGTAGTGTCTGTCATGGAAGGCATCAGAGTTATGCACACACACACACACACACACACACACACACAGAAACATGCACATGGTCTTTGAAGTTTCAAGTGAAACAGTACAGTGATTAGAAAAATCTGGCAGAATTAGACCCTCCCACCTCCTTCGAGCATCAATGTGCCACGGCTCCCTTCATCTGTCACTCTATCTCCTCCCTTCTAACCTCCTGAGAAGAACTTTGCACTCTCATGAAGTTTCTTCCTTCATCCTCTTCTCTCTTTTTTTACACCTTTCTTTTTGACTGTCCTCTCTCAACCTCTCTCTCTCTCTCTTCACCTCCATCCACTTAAGTCTAGCTTCTTTTGTCTCCATCCATCTATCTCACTTTCATAACACACACCCTGTCATCAAGGTTATTTTTAGGTAGATTGTGACTGACCCATAGAAGACAGAATGCCTTTTCCAATCTCTGCTGACCCGCCCCCCTCCCAACTGCCAAAACATAGACCAAATCCCCATCTGTCTCTCATCCCAGTTCCTAGATCTGTGATCCCTAATCTTCCACTACCTGCCACCCCAATTCCAAGCCCCTCCTCTGGTTTCCCACAATGCTCCGTCCTGGCCACCTCTGATGCTGGCACCCCGTCTGGGTGAGTGTGCCTGGATGTACGGTGACAGGAGGGCAGATAGCAACGTGTCAGGAGAGAGTGGTGTATGGATGGATGAAGATAGCGAGTCACGGGGAAAGGATGAGAATGAGCGGAAGAATTAGACGAGATGAAATGCCTGAGGGCTCTGAGAGGTCAAGGAAAGGCAAGAAGTCACATCTACGCCTATGCTCCCAGACAGACAGACATACCAGGGGTTGAGTCACAGACTAAGAGTCATAGACTAAGCCCGGCAAGCATTTCACACATGACGACGCACAGGAGGTGGCCAAGTTCAATATCAACCCAAACGAGCAGAACATTTTCACAATACAACACTATGGTGAAGTCATGGTGAAAATTCTCTTAAAACAGCTGTGGAAACTGTTCTGAATTGACATCAGAACTATATTTATGTCCCAATTTCACAAAAAAATGCAGGTGGCAGCTATGGACAACTATAGATGTCTTTCTAAACTTTGATTCTGACACTACAGCATATTTTTCATAGGTTTCCAAAAGCATTGTAGGCTGTCATCTATCTATTTAATATCAAAATATTGGCTGTGAGAGGACAACAGTCGGCAATCATCTCTTTGACAAGTTCACTAAGGGATCGCTTGATTTGGAGGATATCTAGTGATTTGGTGTAGTGGAGCCTCTATATTCCCCATTCCCCATATTGTGTTGTAAACATGGCAGCCTCCTAGCCTCTCAAGCGTGACATGTTAGGCTCCAGCAATTTACAAATGCTTCTGCCTAACAGTTTGCTCTGAAAAAGAGTAGCAAAATAAGGTGGATATCTGGTCATTTCCTCACTTCCATATCCCCTGTGCAGACACGCAGAAACCAAATTAGTCCAAGCCTAGCTAGCTAAGCTAGCTGCTGAGCACAAATATTCAACAAGATATTTTCGATTAAACTCTTCATATGCAATTGCATATGCAAACTTCATATGCAATTCACATGCAAATTTAACTCCATGACAAGCGAGGTTCGTCCTTGCTGCAGAGACATCTTTTACGTTTTTCGGTGTCTTTTTTCACTGGTTTCATCAGCATATCATCCATGCTAGCTAGCTGTCTCAGTTGTTTATGAGGGGAATACATTTTCATCAACACTGTGTTGTGAATGGTTCGAACAGCTTCCTCTCCGCAAATTTTAACTAAAGGTTAATTTCAACTGAGGGCTGAATTACAGACTTCCCTATGGATTATTCAAAGATTGTGGAAGAGAGTCTGAGTTGAGAGACTAGCAGCCTCCAAGACAGGGCAAAAAATATTCTTTTATCTAATGCTACACAACAATTTGAATCATCATCTTATGTGATGTGAAAACACACTTGAGAGAATAAAGGCTAATTTTTAAACATATTATTAAAATACATCATTATTATATTTGGTCTAAATATCACTGATTGGTCCTTTCATGTCCGTGCACAAAATTCTCTGTACTTCTTCCTTTGCTTGTCATGTTTTAGATGGGCTTGCATACTAAATTTGGTCTTTCAAAGAGACAATCGTGGTGCCTGCTTTCCAACAGTGACAAACTGCCAGCTCTGTGCTCACCCAAAACTCATCCTTCAGGAAACACACACTTGCTCACATAGCCATATGTCATCTTGCTAAGGTGACTCCAGTCACTGGGATGACAGCTTGTCAGATGGTTTTAAAGAGGGCCTTTCTCACACACATACACACACATATAGACACACACACACAGGTAAAAGCCTTTCAGAAATACTCAACAGCCTTTTCATTCACACCTTTAATTGAGCGTGTTAAATGAGTCACTTCGCCCAGACAAAAGATAAAAAGCCTTGTCAGTCTACCATATCATAGCGTGCTGAGAGACCGTTTTATTGTAATAACTTCATAATGGCTCTCTTGTACACTAGCTGCCTCGCTTCCCTACCCGAACAAGCTGACGATCTGGGTCACACGTACAGTACACTGAATCCCGTCGTTACAACAGTGGTGACCTTTACGTTAGTGAGTAATTTAATGTGCTTGCCCGTGCTTGAAAATGTACTGCTGAAGTAATACTCTGTGCCAAAGCATATGAAATAATGTCAGGGAGAAAAATGGCAGAGGTGAGAGGGGAGATACAGAGAGAGAGAGAGAGGCGAAAAGTAACAGAGAGAGAGAGTAGAAACAAAGATGGGAAAAACAGAAAGACATCCGCAGAGATTTCCCGGCTGGTCTCATTAATCAGGAGACACTGCTGGTGTTTGCTTTCCTGGGACAATCTGGAGACTGGAGGAATTCTTCTCAGACATTCCTGTACTTCTCATCTAATTGCTCTGCACACACCAGCTCATGTACTGAAGGCTAATACTTTATCTTCTACTTTCTCTCTGGTTTTTGCTTTCTTTCTCATACTCATCATACCATCTCTCTAAAGGCAACAGGATACATTCCCACTTGTAAAAGTGGGTAACAGTGAGAGTGTGAAGGAGGGTGCTACTGCAAAAAAGCCTGTGTGCTACATGTAGGTTACCTTTCCCTGGATAAGGGCAATTTTTAGCATTAGACTCTCAGCATAAGAACCCTTATAGACTGGAAACCTCACAGAAACAATCTGGGTGGATAGACTGCACCAGAGGTAGGATAGAAAATATTGTTTTACGATTTTGAGTGAACTGTACCTAAAATCAATTTCCATTTTGCTACTGTCCATTAGGACTGATATAAGCTATAAGATATAAGATATAAGAAGACATGTCATCATGAAGACATATCACCATTTGTCTCTGATCTGTAGGAAAAACGAATTCCTGATTCCTCCAAAATCATTTATGACTTTTGGGCATTTGTACATGAACAAAGAAAAGTTTTTGCACATTTTTATAACCTGAACAAGTGTGTAATTAAAAAAAACTGCTTATGGCTAAGTTGTTAGCTACCTGTGATGACCCATCTCACACAACTGGAGTTGGAGTGATTCTTCTCCTCTTAATACTTTTGTTATTTCCTTGTACAAAGAGAACTGATTAGCCAAAGAAATGGACATGGAAGCTGCTAACCAGGTATTTTTTATGGTTCAGCAGCAAGTTAGAATCATTCTAGTTGTAAAATTACCAGACAAAGCTGGTCACAGAACAGTCAGCTAGGTATTTAATGTGTGCCACGGTGTTATTTCTGTTGGAAAGCGTTGGCAGCATTCAGTGGATCCAGTCCCATTTAAGAGAGGAACGTGCAGATAAAAACATTCAAATTTTAAATGCCAGATTAAACCACAGACTGTAGGAAAATGCACTGGATCTGGAATTCCATTGTAGGGCAAAGCCTGAAGTTACATCAGACTTCTGAGGACTATAGCACTGGTACATCTTTTTCTTTTCTTTGTTTGGAATAAACAGAGGCAAAACTGTGTAATTAGCATGAGCGACGACAGCGATCATAGCTGAACAACACAAAAAACGAGCACCACCAACAGGAACTCAAACTTCAACAACAGAAAATCCAAAAATTCAACAACAGAAAAAGGAGAGACAGTCACAGTGCTGGATACACTGTTTGACTGACAGGTGACCTCTGGGAAATGCACTGCAAAAACACCACAGCTATGAGCGCTCAGCGCCAAAGATGGATTAGCATTTGAATTGCAAGTCAACATTTCCCATGTTTCACCAGGGCCTCGCTAAGGTCCCTGTGCTCTTATTGTCAGGCCTTCCTCTCTGCTCTCTGGGGGCAGCAGTAGTGCTCTAAATCATCCGGTGCCAACCACGGGCCACAGAAAATCTATGGCACCAACTGCTCGACAATTGCACTGCCTATTAACCCAGTTCCTCAAAGCACCTACCATTCCTCCTGGTAAATTAGCTCGCGGCCCGTACGTGCCTGGCATGACAGAGTCATTTACCCATGTATGGAAACCAAACCAGGCTTTGGAAAAGGGCCTTGGTAAGCATTCTCACTGCTGACACATCCTGAAATTGACAAGTATGAATGAGACGGAGGCTGTGGAATAAGGCCAGCGTGTTTAGGCGCAGAGTGCATCTGTGCACGTGTGTGTTTAGAATTGAGTGTGTGTTTCATCATGTGTGTTGTGGGACTCCTGGCGTATTTTCCTGCTGATTCGGTGGCATTTTGCACTCACTCATTCGCCGTAACTAGGGCACGGTGTTGGCCAAGGCAACAGAACGGGGACACCTGGAGTAGAGGAGTGTTGTACAATCAACAAGAGACTGTGTGTGTACACGTGTATGTGTGCAAGCACTGATGCTTCCTCAGTCTAATTCTTTTGTATTTAGTCAACAATGGTAAGACCAGGGATTCCTTTAACCAACGTTTTGTCATGTAGCAAATTTTACCAGATAATTACAAATGTCTTGTGTGAAAAGATTTGAATAAAACCTCTTTGAGTTATTATGTTCACAGCCAGGATCTGCTGATGGGTATTCACTCATAGTATCGGCAGCCTGTTGTTTTGGTGATATAATCCAACATACCGTAATACTGACACACATTCTAAAATGCAGCACAAATGATATAAGATCAGTCACCAGGAAAACAAATGTTATGATGAGCAAAAAGTTGAGTTTGATGGATGTTTCATAACCCTGTTTGTTACAGTGATGAAACATGATGAATGCTAGTGGAATCCCTGGGTAAGACACTGCTTCTTATCCGGCCTTCAGCCAGAGGAGCAGGGCTCATTCTCCCATCAGCAAATGCATGCTCTGCACAAGGCACTGAATCCCTACGAGCTCCATGGTGCTGTTCTATAGCCAAGTCTGAACGTCCTGTGTGAGGAGAGCGAGAGATTAAAGCGAATTTCCCCACGGGAATCAAGTGTCACATTATATTACATGACGACTAATTGTGGAAACCAAAGTCATGCTGCATGATTACACATGATTAATTGTGCAGTCCTTGGTATGAACCAGGATGACTATATCCCCGTCAATTCACCCCCGATCTAGCAATTGCGATGACAACGTCCTTCGCCCAAGATCATCAGGAGAGCCTTCACTTACTTGTTTCTAGTTGTTTCATGTCGAAAACAAAGAATGAAATGTTGGCAATCACAGGACATTTGTGAGTTCAGTTTTGGGGGGCACATGGCTCCTGTCTGCCAACAATGTGAAAAAACTTGTTCTAAAACTGGGGTGTGGGGACCTTCAGGGGCCTTGTACAGGTTTCGGGGGGTCCTCAGCAAAATGGGGAATAGTTCAGTTTCACTAAAATCGAATTCACTAGAAAAAGTCACAATTAGAAAAGCTACAGGAATGAGTATGTAGTGACAGGTATATAACAACTAAATAAACAAAGATCCTTGCATATGGAGCTTCCTGGAACAAACCCTTATCAAACGGTTCTTGGTGACCAAATCTGAGTCTGTCAGTGGGACCGTGACACAATATCGCTTGAGAATTCAACTTTTTTCATTTTGCCTAAATCTCATCTCTCCTCTTACATCTGTTCCACCTGCATCTGGTCTCCACGGTAACAGGATCGGAGGATGGTCTGCTGCTCAGCGTCCCACAGGTGATTCCTCAGGAAGTTGGCGGCTTGAACCGCTCTCTCCAGCAGGGCCTTGTCCCCCAGCACAGCCCCGACGCGAGCGTAGCCCGACAACATCAGACCTGAAAGGGTGTAAGGAGGAGCAAGGTATGACATGACTGTGATCGTTTGGTTTAAAATACCCTCTCCTCTGGGCTACCAAATATGTGGTGGCAGCACAGTTCCCAGGTTGGTTATTATTCCCACACTTTGAAGTTTCCCCGCTCTGTCTCATTCCCCCTCTCTCTCCCCCTCCTTTTCCCTCTTTCCATTCCTCCCTCCTTCCCGCGATTCCTCTTTCATGTAGTGTATCAAAGCCTGGTGAGAGCGTAGCCAGGTCTTCAAAGTGTTGCTGCGGAGGACAGGTGATTAATGGAGGGGTTTCTTCATTAGAGAGGAGAAGGACACTCTTGTGTCTAATTGGAAAGTTCCTGGGATCGCAGCGCTTCATTACCTCACTAACACACTCTGTCTCAAGACGTCAGCCCGGCGAGGAGCATTGTGGGTATATGTGTGTCTGCAGTGCTTTTTTTGTTCTTCTTATTAACTACCTTTGATACAGTAAAGCTGAGGAGGATCCAAGTTTTCATCACATCAATGGGAAAAGTGACAATTAGTCACTTGGATTAATAATCCGCCATTTTGCTACTCTCTCACAATAAATGGCAGCCACAACAGTAGTTTGTATGGAATTAACAGAGGGACATGTAGCTAGCATGAACAGCAATAGCCACCATGGCTGAACAAAGAAAAGAGCGCCACCTATACAAGTTCCAGCATGATTTAAAGATGCACTACACAAAATTGAGGGTTGACTGATGTGAGGACAGTTTACACAAAACAACAATAAAAAAAAAAAGGGTAGAAGCATGTGTTTTTGTCAGTTGAGTCAAAACAGTCCTCATCAGTAGCAGATGAGGAGAACCATGTCGACTCAACCAAGTACACTCAACATCAGATTTTACACTTATTTAAGCCTAAATGAGTCCTCTATTCAATTGACCCTTAGCTATTTTGCATAGCAAGTCTTTGCTTTTATAAACGTTCCACTCTTTTATTGTTAACTGTGAGCAGGTGCCAAGATTAAAGCTATCTTTAATTTGGCTTTGCCAAACTTTGTGGGATCACTCCCATTTAATATAATCCATCAGTGTGAATGAGAGGTTGCCAAATGCATTCTGCAAAGTTATAAACCTTTACGTTTTTTAAGTTCTGTTTACTATTTCATATTAATAAAAGTAATTGGGAATCTCGTCTGTCTTTGTAAACACTGCATGTCCAAATTCTTTTATCACCTTAGCTAAAATATATCTTTCAACTAATAGCTTAGGTTCTCTGTGGTTACATCAGCGCTTGCCTTCTCCCAATCATAATCCAAATGAAGACAACTGACAAACCAAGGCAAAACAGTTCTGCCAATTATAGCCTAAAAATGAAACAGAATTTAGAGCAATATTTTTTGGCACCCTCTTCTTCACCTGAAATAAATTGTTAGACAGTGTTTATTTCATACTCTGCGTACTTGTGTACTGTTTTCTGATCTGATATGGAGCTCTGAAGATGAGTCCAGAATAAAGTTAACTGAAATTGAACTGAACTGAAAATAGTTAACTACAACAATGGAAAAATTTAAAATATCTAATATAAAAGTGCTACAAAAAGATCAACTCAACGGTAATGTAAAACAATAAAGAAATGTAGGAAATAATGAAAAACCCAAACAATGGTGGAACAGTTTAAAATTCACTTCACTAAGCTTCATTTAACTAGCAAAAGTTGAAGATGCACACAAAAGGTTCCCATGTACATAAAACAGCCTTTTTACACAAGTGTGCACCTGTCTAGACTTTACCGTTCCAGGAGGCCAGCATCTTGGTGTCCAGATGTGGGCGCGGCCGGCTCGCCCTCACTTCTGCCATCTTGGCTCGAGCGGAGGCCAGCAGCTCATTGACTTTCCCCACGCTGATGCCAAAGCGAGCAGCCGTGAGCTCCACCGAATACCGCACTATCAGCACGTTCTGGCCACACAGCTCCCCATGAGGGTCCTGGCAACACACAGGGGAGGAGAGGGTGCATGGGAATATGCTGATGCTCTTGATTGCAGCAATCTTCATGTTAATATCTTAATCAGGGTAAGGTCATAATTACGGTAAGCAGATCCCAGTTAACACATCTAGATTTTTGCTTGGGCTTTTTATTTATCTTGTCATGTAAACATTCGGATATTTATTTATTTATGAGGAAAGATTGGGAGAGGGAGGGGGAAGATATGCAAGAAATGCCCGAAACCAGATTCAAACCTAGGACATTTGGTATTTCAGTATGGCACATTAGCCCAGGGGCTTTTCATCTTTTTCATGTTTCGGACCACCAAGCTCACTTTCATTAAGCGGCAGAACCCCATTTGAAGTGATTTTGCCCAGGGGAGCCTGATAAAAAGATACTCTGACTTGTGTTAAGTATTAAATTCTTTAAATGTCATACTTGAGAAACTGATTCAATTTGGTGAGATTAAAACATAATGTCAAAAAAACAACTTTAACATTTTGGTATCATAATTTCTAGTGAAATTAAACTATTCCTCATTTTGCCGAAGACCCCTTAGAAGCCCCTCATGGATCCCTGGGCATCCCCGGACCCTCTTTGAAAACCACTGCCTTAGCTAACTGAGCCACAAGGAATACTCATGACATTATACAACACAGCACCACCCACCTGTTCCGGGTCAACGTTGCCTTGCTCTTTGACCCCATAGTGGTGCATGAAGATGTCAGCCTGCGTGGCGCTGCCGGTGGCTCCGTCTACCGTATCAGGCAGCAGCTCTCGAACCTCCGAGGCCGTCCAGACGCAGAAAGCCCCCTCCCGCTTCTCAGGCCCACCCGACATTGGGACAGAGTCTGCGTCCTCTGCGCTGTAGAAGCCTCCAGACTGAACCACAGAATGGAGAGGAAAAATGTGAAGTGAGAGCAGAGGGCGAGCTGGCTATTATTAAGTGAGCTTTTGTGAGCAGCTGTTGTTCAGTCCCACAACTCACGATACTGACTTTGTCAGAATATGCAGTGGACTGTAGAGATTATGTGAAAATGTGCAGCTATGTTCAGACTGATAACTAAAATTTTAACTGTACAACTTTTGTTTAGATACCGCTCATTAAAAATGGTGTGACAAGAGAAAAAAATAACATTAGATGCACTGTAAATTGTGATGTGAAGCCTCACCCTTAGAAGGACAGTTCATCAAAAATACAGAAAAATATCTTCCCAGTTACGCCTCATGCAATCTATCCATCCTAGAAACTCAACAGCAAAAGCTGACAGCAGACTGGAAACTTCACCAAATCTCGCAGAAACTATCTGGATGAACTGACTGCACTAGGGGTACATGGGTAAATGTCCGTTTAGAATTTTGGGTGAACTCTCCCTTTAACTGAATGACCTGAGTTTGCCTCTTGCTCGGAGATTGAAAGGCTGCTGGTTCCAAACCATTGTTAGAAAAAATTTTGGAGTGAAAGTGGAAACTAGAGACTAAAATTGTTCTCGCTCTCTGTTAGTACTGTTGATGTGAACTTGAACAGGGCAATATTAATGCCCACACTGCTCTAGAGGAATTCCTCAGTGGTCAGCACCACTACAGTGTGGTATATTTTGTCTGTGTGTGTGTGTGTGTTTTTGTCTGCACACTCTCTTAACATCTTCAGAGTCACTGCTACAAAAGTGAAGTTATTTCTGCTGGATAAATACACAGATATGAATGGATGACAAACCGCTGGCACTGCACTTCACTTAAAGAGGAGGGTGGCTGTGGTATTTTTGTTCCATCATATCAGGACCTCAACATTACTGAGCTGGCTAGTTCTCCTTCCTCCGTAGTGAGCTGATAATTGACTGATTAATGGCACTTGAATCAGAGGGACAGCGGGATAAAGTCCTCTGGGTAGACATCCTATCTCCGAATCACTGCTGCCCCGAGTCTAGACAGCACATCTGGCTTCAACAGCCCCGCTCTCTTGCACACAGCTCCATCAAGTTAAATAATAGACTTTTAAGCACTTTTTAATGTCAGTTAGAATGAGATGTAGGACCACTTTTGCACATGAAACCAATGTAAAGATGAAGATGAAAAACTTTTCTATGAAACTATGAGTGGATTTCTCTCAAGACTATGAGCTCACAAGAAACTCTCCTCAACTGCATTTAAGCCTTAAAATACTAGCTGCAACTGCATTCAAGACCCTGAGTTTAGATATCATTTCAGACATATTAAGGCCCTGTGTATGGTATTTCGATGGTGATCCTGAGAAACCTACCTTGCTGAAGAAAACCCATCTAGTGCCACTGCACAAAAGAAACATACTATCTGTGGTAAATTACCACCGCGGCATAATTCATTAGCGTATAATTACATAATAAATCTTGGGGGTTATAATGATCACAAAGAGCGTGGCTTTAATTGTGCGCCCCGTTCGGCGCTGCCGAGTCATTAATCAAAAGAAAATGGCCACCGTGCCTGTGTGGTACAAGGGATCAGGGTTGACCCTTACAGGAGAGCAAGGGCTTAAAGTGTTATTTGTCAAAGGGCACCACCCCTTGCTCTCACCCATGTACACACACACACACACACACACACACACACAAAATAGTGATTATCTGTGGAACATGCAGTTAATGTATGTGCTTTGTCAGCAATCGATTTGGCTTCATATATAAACACATACAAATGTTTGGCTCTACTTGTCAGCATCCTCTATTAACTCCATTCATTCCATAAACCTAAATTAACATTAACCTAATTAGCCTCCATGCAGAACTAAGCACCTTAGTCCTGTCAATTACAGTTTCCACTCACAAGAGTTTTTTTTTTTTTACTTTCTATTACTCAAGCTTGTCCAGAACTTGGTTAAAAAAAAAAAAAAAAAAAAAAAAAAAAACAAACATGACTCATGTTGCTTTTTGTCTGAAACTCCACATGTATCTCCAGGACTCCCTTGAATAAAGACATTTTTAATCTCAGTGGGATTATTCTGGTAAAATAAAGGTTAAGAAAATTATGCAAAAATGGCAAGGGTTGATTTAAGTGATGACCACTTACACTCAACTGACAAAACATGATCTAAGCTCATAATTAATCAGTGAATCGGGGCAAGAACCATGTACACTAAGCCATTTAAATGATGTGTTTATTCAATGTTTTTTTGGTTTTGTTTTTTTTAACCAGTGGAGTCTAAACATCCTCCACTTAAATCGACCCTCAGGAATTTTATATAGAGCCTCTTTAATGATAATAAAAAAGGGACCAGTAAAATACTGCTCTGAGAACCAAACATGCTCACAAGGGTAGATGCACAACAACTTACACCCACACACACCATCACACACACACACATAGTGTCACAAGTGCTAACAAGGGAAGAGATGGTTCACCTTGTCACTCAGGTCTCTGGAGACGTAGAGCAGTATATCCCTGGCCACATCTGCAAAGAACTGCTCGCCCGATACCTGGAAAGACAAAAATACACACAACACACCTGCTCAGAGTCATACCTCAACCTTAACCTTAATAATACTGCTGCATTATTTACATGCCAGATATTAACTGCAGACTCCAACACGAGCACTGAGGTAGCCTCTGCATCCTCATTAAACACCAGCATGAGCGTGTGTTTATGTGTGTGCGTTCCTGCGTCCTAATTAACTTTTTGTTTCTCGGTGTTTAGTCTCTGTCCACTCTGGAAAACAGGCCAGCCAAGCATATACTCTTGAGGAAACGCTTAAAACTGTGGCATTCAACTCAAGTGCTGAGCACAACATGCTCATTCCACACTGTCCAGTGTTGGGCTTATTTCCCAAATAAGTTATTTATTCCTTAAAGCAAAATTGAACTTTGGTAGAGTGATGCTATAGTTACATAGAGAGTAAACTTTTCACCTAGTTTTTCATCTACACTAGATCAGTGCTTCAACTGAAAAGAAGGTGATGACTAATTATGAAAAAATGGCAGATGGGGAGAATTACAGTTTTTGGATGATTCAGTGTAATATTTACAGGACTTGATAACAAAATTAACATTTTTACTAGTAGGTGCATTGTTAGACATTAAAAGAGCAACCCATTAAGTTACTTATTATGGGATAATATATTACTGTAATGCCTTATTAGCCAGCCAGTGTGTGTATGTGTGTGTGTGTGTGTGTTGTGTGTATTCCCTGTCATTATCAGAGTTTGTGTTTAATTTCCCAACTGCAGATGGTCTCAAAATAAGGATAACGGATGTGTGCCAAGTTTCACCCTGATGCTTTAGGCTGCCTGGCTAATATGGCAATGAATTACTTTGATGAGATGGGATGAAGGAGGGATGATTACACTGTCAGAT